>VYZW01040848.1:79545-119601 GCA_013401315.1 Balaeniceps rex | reverse complement strand
TGCGGCCCCGCAGCCCCTCACCGCCGCGTCGCGGCGGGGCTGCCCGGCTCCAGATGCGAGCGGCGGCTGTGCGAGACGGGCGGCTGCTTTGGTCTGATTCGTGCTTTTTTTGGTCGTCTTGTTGTTTTTTTCTTAAATCTGAGGTATACTTCAGCGATATACTTGACTTTTGGGGAGGGAGAAGGGTGGGGACAAGCCTCCATTAAGCGATCTGTCAGCATTGCAGGGGAAGGCAGGCAGGGCAGGGGTATGTGTTCTCACCTGCCTGACTGGAAGGAGCTCCTCTGAGGAGCTCCAGGGGTACCTTTGCTCCTCCGCTGCTGTGGAAACCCTGCTTTACCTAGTAGAAGAGTGAAGAGGTGTTTATAGATGCTAGTGGTAAATTACAGCAGCTCGCATTTGAGTTCCTTGTGGCCTCCTTAGTGCCTGTTTTTTGTGTTTTTTTATATAAAATACAGTACTCTTTCCCCTGCTTTTGAGAAGTCTTTAAAGCCTGGAAAGACCAGGGAGGTAGGCATCTCTGGCCCTTTGAGGGTGCAGAGAGAGCCATCCTTTCTTACATACCATGAGCAGTGCTTAGGGTCCTCAGCGCTCTTCCAGCTGTGGCCACTCTTCTTCAGTGGCCGTGTCAAAAACCCTGGCTCTCATGCCTCAAAGCTTGAGGTTCTTGGTGCTGGGCTGTCTTAGATCTCCTGTTGGGCCAGGAACTCCTCTAGATCCTGCTGTCATTGATAATTGGACTAAGCTTACTGCCCGCGTGGTGAGGATGCACCCCTGAACCCGGCACCTCAGCGCCAGAGAGAAGTGCGGACAGCCACCGAGTCTGTGCTGCGCGGTACCCGAGCGCATGGGGAGAGGTGGTCAGGGGTGAATGACACCATGAACCATTAACACGGGTGTGGATCAACATTAACTCTGCAGAAGTGAGTGGAAAAAAGCCGGAGGAGCTTGACATAGTATGCAAGCCCTTTCTTCTTCAGGCAAGTTGTGTAGGTAGCTTGTTAATACTGAATTTGGACCCAGCAGTTCATTCTAAATAGGAAAGCAGTCCTTTTATCAGAAATGAAAATGTTAATCCTTTTTTTTTTTTAAAAAAAAAAAGGGGAGTTTAGGCGGTGAGTTGGCTTTCCTCATGCTGTTGAGGAAATGATTCCAAATTCTTGCAACACGATTACTGGGAAAAGGCAGTCTCTTGTGCCCACGACCGGTATCAGCGTAGCTCTGAACCGATTTTTTTTTTTTTTTTTCATCTTATGCCAAGTAAGGCTTGCAGACTCCTAGAGTGTGTCTGGTTTGAGCTTTCATCCTGATTACTAAGCTGGCTGTAACAAACTCTATGGAGTAAGGGCTTATTAAAAATTAATAGTTAGTGAAGTTATTTTGGAAAATTTTATCTTTAGCTATTAAAATACAACACGCTTGCAGGTTAAGCTGTTTGACATGGGAAGGTTTGGAATCTGTATGTCAAAGGCTGGAGACACCCATGTAATAAAATATTCTGTGGCACTTCAAAAGGCAAAAACAGTGGAAGAAACACCTGCCAGCCTTTGTGTGTGCATGTTGTCCTCTCAGGCCTGTCCTGGCACTAACAGAAAATTTTGAGTCCAGAAGCTTAAGATCAAGTGGCTAATTTGTCTGCAATCTGAAACTGAAGAGGAAATATTTGAAAGATCCAATTCTTGGTCTTATAAAGTGTTACTGAACAGTGGATTCTCTGGTTGTGGGACTCTGCGGGTGAAGAATTCTCTCTTCGTAAGCAGCCCTTCTCACCGACTGCAAGAAGAAACGCTACCCAAACCCATTAACCCAATGCAAAATCACATCACCAGATAAGGGACATCAGAAGAGAAGATAGTGTTTTAGCATTATTTTGAATTCTTGGTAATTTATTTTTTTGCAAGTCTTTTGCTTAGCCCTCTGCTGAACTAGAACAAACGTCTTAATAACACTTTTAAAGCAGGACTAGATCTAGTTAACTTAAAAATACGGCTGATTAACTGCCAAATACTAATGGAGGATAACGTCCATTGCAACACGGGGGAGGTAACGGCTCGAGTCATTTGAGGTACTTGGGTATCTCTTGGGGAGGGGAGAAGGATGCTATTTAGCTGAGTTTGATTGCAGTAAGCAGCAGATACTTTCAAGATGACTTGATCAGTGTTTAGTATCCATCTTTAAGCCTCTTTAACTGTTTTCTAACTGGGAGCATGCAACAGGCTGCCTTGCAAATTAGTTTCTAACTTGAGTTAAAAGTTAGATATTGCATTGAATCCTTTGGAAGGAAGGCCCTGCCACTTTGAGCGTTTTTTTTGCTCACAGAGAAAATGAGAAAAGCTCTAGGCATTGGTTGAAATAGTCTTGTGTTAGGGTGAGAACAGGCCCTGCTGTCATGGTTTTGGTTTATGATCCTTTATATAATAATAATGTGCTTTTTCCTAGAGGACTTTTAAGTAAAAAATGTAGAGAGTCACGCAATTGACGGAACATTTTAAAGCTAGCTGTAAATTTATTGGGAAGCTTTTGTTGTATCTTGGATATGCCCGTAGAAATATGGGACAAAACACTCTTACAAGTAAGAGTGGAATGGGAAGATTCATTATTCAAATATTTTCTGGTACTGTCTAGTTCTGCAAGTCATTATAAGGATTTAAATTCGCCACAGCGTTAAGGAAAGCACTTGCCAACTTGAATTTCAATTGGTTTTTGGACTACCAGCCCTTCTTTCAAAGCAGGAATGTCTGGTTGCAATCTAACTACACCATAAATTATTCCACTCTGTGGTAACGTAGTATGGCAGTCTCGAGCTGCTTGGGAGCTGTGTGCTTATTTTGCTAGGTAGGGTATTAGAAGTTTCTTCAGGCTGAAGGTTCATCTTGTAGTCTCATGGACCCTGTGAAGAATACTTGTGTATTAGATGTCTTCGCCTACCATAGGCATGGTCTTAAAGTGCATTTACCAAGGTTTTGGCTTCTTCCATCAAAAGAGACTACTTTGATACTTGAATTTCTTGCTAGTACAACAGCAGCTGTGGTACAGAAATCACAGACTATTAATTAGGTTTACATACCTGTGTCTACCTAAAACATATTTTAGTTTCATTTTTATTGGTTGAACTGTGGAAACTGTACTGGATACTCCAATAAAATAATCCTCAACAGGGCCAGAAATACTTATGCACTGCTGGGGATTACCATGTAATTAAATCCAGAAGGGCCTTAGAGCTTTAAATCAGGTTAACTTTACTGTGAGTTGAATGCACACAATGTATTCAGTGTCTATATTGCAACATAATATTAATTATAAAGCTTTTTGCTGAAATCTTTCAGAAGACATCTAAAACATACGTGAATTAAAGTTACTATTTTCCTGAGCCTCTCTAGCAGTAAGCTTTGTAAAAGAAATGTCAAATTTCTGTCTTTGCTGTCCAGTTCACTAGCAAGTTGGCTGTATTGAGCCATGTGATTTTTTTTTTTTTCTTTTTTTCCTTCCATGGCAGAGTAGCAGTAACTAGTCTTTATAGGTTTGGGTTTTTTTTCTCCTTTAGAGGGGAAATAATTAGAATTGATAACTGGGAATGCCAAGTCACCTACCAAAGTCCTCTTTTCTGTTTGAGGTGCTATGAATATTGTGATAGTCATGTGCTTGGAGATGACGTGTTCTATGATATTTGGTATACAAAATCACCTGCATTTTCTCAAAAACAGCCAAGGTGGATTTGGAAGGAGGAAAGCCGTCAGCAGTGAGTCAGCTAGAGTGGCCACTGCAGTATTTGATGTGTTTTCTATGTAGCTGATAATTAGTGAGCCCAAGGGTTTGGGAGTGAGAATGCTGCTGTTCAGCTGTTGTTCTTTCAGTTGACTGGAGTCCAAAAGGCTACAAAGACCAATGCCTGATGGCTGCTTGGTGGTGTGTAAATAGTAAAGTCTTGCCTGTTACTGAGCACCGCTTCCCTTAGGGCCCGTGGGCAAGCAGAGGCTGAGCAGCGTGGTGAGCAGGAGCTGCCCAGGTTCAGCTCCGTAGGTGGGACGTGGGGCTGAACCTCCTGGTTGGAACTGGTGGCGGTGGTGGCTTTGGGTCTTGCAGACAAATTAGGGCATCAGCTCTCCATGATCTAGCATCTTAGAGTAGTACTAAGCCATCAAAAAATGAAGTATGCTTTAACACTTAATGATGTAATTCTGTTATTTATTAAGATAGCATTTAAACGTAAGCTTTGGTATCTTCTCTAGACCAAAGCCAACCGTGTTGCTGGTGAGGGGTTTTCTTTCAGTTTGAAAGCTGAATTTATGTTGTACTTTGCATGAAACATAAGGTTTTAAAAGTAGATCGTTCTTAATGTTTAAATTATTCTGGTTTAAATTAGTTAAGCTGCCAAACAGATTAAAAAAGGGGGATTGCAGCCAGAATATACTTTCCTCACAAAGAAAGATGAACTACAGCATTATCAGCAGTTCCTTGATAAAACAGAAAAATCATCCATGTTGTCCTTGACAAAAACATTTTATTTTGGAGGAACAGAATCACAAACACAAATAGGCTTATTTTTTTTTCTCCACAAATACCATAGCTGTAGCTCTACATTCTCCTACTGTTTTCTAGGGTTGGCACGGCTTCAAATCTGCACACTAACTTGAAAAAGAGCGAGCAGCCTTACTGGGCTGTGCTCAAGTTGTCTGTTCAGACTTGAGTCTCATTCCTGAGATTCCTGGCTTCTGAGGGTTTCTCTGGGCGAAACGATGAAATGCCAGATTGAATAGGCTTGCACAGCAAGGCCTGTGGCCCCTCTTTATTTGTGCAGTAATAAAGGTTCAGTTATTGCTGTTGAATGAGACCGGGAAATTTCCTTTGTCGATACTGCAGCCCGAGTACTTTAAATGGTTCCCACTTGTTCTGCCACACACTACCCCAAAGAAAAGGAGGTGTCAAATATTCCTTCCAGCTCGCATCCGAGCAGAAGGACTGCCTATAAAAGTGCACTTATTCTAGCTCAGCATCTTTAATATGAGAGGTTCAGAAGGAAAACCTAAAAAGAAAAACCCTCAAAACAAACACAGCTACAGCTGACACAGTAGAAAGGAGTCTCTGGGCTGGAGGTGGTGACTGCATGTATACATAAATACATGCTGATTGGACATATATGGTGTGTTGTATCCCTGCAGACTGCTGAGTGAGGAGATAGGTATGTGTCTAAGGAATTAGTTTCTGGGTGAGGCTTTTTTGAGACTCCTTTCTAGCCAGCAACCATTTGGCCAAGCATTAATGATCTTCAATCCTGCCCTTACTTGCCTGAGCTCGGCAGGGAGATGCGCTAGCCAGGCAGTGGCTCTCGCCAGCACGCAGGCTGGTGGCCGGGCAGCAGCCTGTGCTTTGGCCCGTTTAACGCTGCAGGTGGCTAGTTAACGGCACGCTGCTCTGCAATCCGTCTGTCCAGGGCAAATAGCTTGGCCCTGGGGCTCCAGGATAAATAACTTGGCCCTGGGGCTGCAGGATGGAGGCACTGTAATAGCAGTGCTGGAGATAGCTGGGGAATAATTAGCAGTAGAAAATGCTTATTGATAATCACTGCAAGCAGAGCTGAGCTCAAATGAATAGTTAACTACCGGTCAGCTCAGCTCGCTTAGATTTCTTTCTAACATGTCATTTATTGCTGAAGACAGCTAACTGTTTTTTGAAGAGCAGTTTTTGACAGCTGCCTCTTTGTTAGATTGACATCATTTATGAAGATGAGCATTTGAATAAAATAGTCTCGTTCAACAAATTACCTTCTGCTACCTAGTTTGGTAATGCTTCATTCCCCATGTGTTACTCTTCTTTTCAAAAACAACATTCCTGGGATTCTTGACTCCTTCCTTCCAGTATAAGCTGTCCAACTGAAGTCATCTGCGATACGTTCACACCATTCCCCACTCCGCTTTGTGCAACAGCATGAGCTGTCTGTCAGTTAAAAACTTGAGGAATTTCTCTAATCCAGTTAATAGTGTGCTCAGCCTCTGGGACCTTACAGCCAATTAGTTCTAGATAGTTGGAAAAACTGGTGATATAATTAGCTGATAACCCCAAAACTCTTGAAGGCTGTATTCTTGTTGCGGATGTTCTATGCTGTATTTTAGGTTCATGTGAGAAAAATACAGAAATAAGGCTATATGACTAAGAAAATGGGTTTTAAGTTGCAGGCATGCATTTTAAAGCCCAAGCCCTCATCCTGTTGGACCACTTAACTGTTTAAGTACCCTTCTAAATTAGAAATGCATTCTCCTCAGTGAGTGAAGCTTCAGCAGACTTAAGGCCAAACTGAATGGTAGCAGAGTGACTGGAACTTCCTAGAAAAAAGGAAGGATTTTTTTCCCCAAACCTGTTACCAGGTTCACCAGATGATAAAAATGAAGATTTCTGACTCTGGAGATATATTTGTGACTCTGCACATCATGACAATTCTTAAAGAAAACAGCGTGTCCCTTAACAGCTCTGGAAGTAAAACATGCACAGAGTGCAATATTGGACCTATTTCTGTTCCCTCAGATTACTAGATTAGCTTTGATCTCATTGATAAAGTTTTTTTTATGGGCTAAACATAAACATTTATCGCAAGCATATATTGGTTTACAGATTGGTGAGGCTTTTTGTGACAGATAACTTGTGTGCCTGCCTACAGGACTGGGATTCTTTCCTGGTGGAGTACTGCAACAAATGCTTTCATTTGGAGCAAGAGTTTCTTCTAAAAATTGCCGATATCCATGACAACTAAAGATGCTTTTTGCACTTGGAATTATTTGTTTTAAATTAAATGTTAGAAGAATCCAAATTGATTTATTTCAAAACTTCCTGAATTTTTTCCATGAAAGTGCAACTGTGACAAATCTGCTCTGAAGAAGCCTTTTGGAGGTTAAGGATTTGTTCTCAAAGTCAAATCCCTGCAGGTTAATGCTGGGACTTAAACTCGGGCTGACCCGATTTCCCTTTCCTTGTTAGTGCAGGCATCGCAGGCTTTTGGTGGGAGATGGATCACTGGGGTGCCATCACTCTTAATTCCTTGGGAAAGCTGTTGCTTTTGTAGGTGAGAAACAAAAGGAAAGTGGGGGAATGAGCAACGGCAAGGAGTGTTTTGGGAATACAGTGCTGTTGAAGAAAAGATGGTAGCTGGGTGCTATTAAAGAGCTTTCTGAATAAGCTTGAATGACTGCAGAAAGTGGAAAAATATAAACTAATAAAAATGCTGTTTTTTTCCCTGCAGGGTCTCCTTATTATGACAACGTCCGCCCGCTCTCCTATCCAGATTCTGATGCTGTCCTGATTTGCTTTGACATCAGTCGGCCAGAAACTCTTGACAGTGTGCTAAAAAAGGCAAGTGTTTGAGAAACACGTGAGTACAGAACTGTTTGAGTAGCTTGTCTTTAAATCTCTGAAGAGTGGTGCCGTTTCCTACATTAGAAGCTTCTGTTTATTTCTTTTAATGGAGAGATGACAGGGCCCCGCTCTACACTGCGAGTATTTGAGATCACTTGTTTGAAAGGGGTGAATGTTAATTGAAAACAAAAACTCCCTAATGGATGCTCGGGGTGAAGTAAATTCTCATTCCTCAGCTCTTAGGCAGCAGTGAATTGTGTAGGGTGGTGTGAGGTGCAGGGCTGGGTGCAGCAAGAAATTGTCTCTCACGTTCTATTCATATAACAGACAGGATTGAGAAACTTTGCCATGTTGCAAAGACGGTTAAAACGTGCCTGCCAAGTGTTTGGACTTTTGCCATGGCTTTACATAATTTCTCAGCCTGAAGTCAGAAGGAGCCAGTGACAAATGCCTCTGGGAGCCACCAGAAGACCCAGCAGTGGCGTAGAAATGCAATCCTGCACCAAACTTCAGAATTTTTCACAAGCTCAGTGATCCAAGATTCAGTGCCAGACTTTCCCTGAGTTAAAACATTGAATTTTGATAATCAAGCTCTGTGTTTGCAAAGTGGTCCTGGTCCTCTCCTTGGTCACTGGGCATGACTCAACTTTGCAGTGTTGTCTTTAAGGCTTAATGACCTGAAGTTCCTTTTTTCTGTAGCTGGGGCCAGTGATTCTTGTGTCACTGGGAATAAAGTGGCATACCATGCTCTGAATAGTCTACAGAAAATACTTAAAGACTATTCTCTCAGCTACTAACTGTGCCAACAAGCATCTAGAGCTGTCTTTTTCTTTTCTGTCCCTGATAGTGTTGGTTACTGTACTGTTGCTTAATTCTGAAAGAGAGACTTTTCTCAATATGCTTTTAAACCCAAACGATATCCTTAGGTTTTAGGGATTGTATGATCTGTTCAGATTACGCTGTGAAGTTTTTGGCTTTCCTGTGTTCTCAAAATAACCATGTAGAGGAGGAAGAAACCCAAGGAATATATCACGAGTTCTGTTTGAAGGGCTTATTATTGATTCACAATAGCTGAACCCTGGATGGATTTGTGTAGTTTAGGTGTGAGGATGTAGCCATGAGCCAATAGCAACGCTTATTTTGTGGTCATATGAGACCTGGCTCTGTAGCTCCGTCTCGAGGAACCATTGAATGTGGTGACACCAGGTTTCATTTGTTCCTGTCTGTGAGTGGCTATGGCTGGGTGAGGAGCAGCAGGTCTGCAAACCTTTACTCATGTAGGTAAACAATCTCAATTCATTTCCCGTTGGTTAGTAAGTTGGTGGAATTACTGAGTGTATGAAGTTGTAAGATTTCATCCTTGACCAGATTCTGCTGGAACTGATGCCTTTAGAAATTAGCTTGAAGGGTAGATACAACTGTTACGTAAGAGTATTTCCACGTGAAATGCCATGACTTACTTCATCTTGTATCTATTGCTGCTTTGGATTTAAACATTCAACTACTCGAGTATAATAACAACCTAAAATTTTACAGTGGAAAGGTGAAATCCAGGAGTTTTGTCCGAACACCAAAATGCTTTTGGTTGGTTGCAAGTCGGATCTGCGCACAGATGTAAGCACACTAGTGGAACTTTCCAACCACAGGCAGACACCCGTGTCCTACGATCAGGTATGTGCCACGTCATTTGTTGCACTTATGGGTGGAAGATAAGACTTTTCTATCACCGTAGCCATCTTTATGAACAATTTATCCGTCATTGACACGAGTGCATCCTAGAAGTCAGATGCACATACTCTAGTGGTTGCTGGAGGTGAATTTGAAAACTGCTATGAGTAAAGGCAAAGCCTACCCACAGACTGGATGCAGCAGAAAATTGTGCAGCCCCACAACGCATGCTTTAAGCATCGTAAGATTGTAGCCTTATTGATTGCAAAGAGCCTTTTAAGTGTTCTGGGCCTACAGAGGCCAAAACAGTAACTGAGATGTGACATGTCCTGTTTATTTACTGATAAATTGGTAAAATTTTTCGTTCAAACTTAAGATTTTAATCTCATACATTTGATTTTAGCATCATGACAAGCATTGCATATAGTCTAACCCCTTAAAAAGCCTATTTCCTGAAAACATCTTCTGTGAAAACACCTTGGAGCTCCCTCTGAAGGTGGTAGCAAATCCAGAAAGCATCTTAATTCTTGGCAGCAGTTCTCTGCTGTTGGGGAAGTGAGAAGTTTGGAGCCAGGCATCGGTGCGTAGAGAAACCGAGGTGAAAGGGAAAGGAATCGGGCTGTGGGAGAGCAGGAGGTGGAGAATGGGAAAGCTGGTCTCTAAGGTCAGCCTCCCCGTATGACACTCAGATGTGTCATGCATTGCAGCTGAATCACAGCGGTGGTTTGAGATACACCCTGCAGGGTGTAAGAGTGAGAATGGTACCTCCAGAAGTAACTTTAGTGTGTGTATCCTATGCTGTCAGACAGTTTTTGATGTTTTACCTACAACCTCAGGTTTTCCCAGCCGACAGCTCCTAATATGTGATTACTAATAATGCGGCCTCTTACAGCATGTTTAAATTTGAAAACACAAAGATACCCTAAACTGAATATCTTGATTAAAATATAACATGGAGTGTTGTACTGTGGTGGCTTATGCTGGTTATGGCATTTTTCTACACTTCGCTCAGTAAACGTCCCTCCATCTCAGACAATTTTATATGAAACTAAATGCCAGTTTTTTACCTTAGTGTAAAACAATTCAGAAGTGCCCTTAAATCCCGCTTGTTGTGGAAGACGTCAGCCTGGTTACAAACTACCACTGTTGCATGTGTATATATTCATGTTGTTCAGCCTCGGAGCTGTAATTTTCCATGCTATTTTTCTTTTGAGTATTAAACTTAAAAGGAAATACTGTCTGCCACTTACTACGCAAGTTCATATATTACATTTTTTACAGTAGCTCAGTGAAATCACCAAGTCTCATCCCTTTCCATAGATAGGGATCAAAAAAATCTACTGACAGGTGGATCTGTCCTCTGGAGCTGAAGATGATTCACATCTCTTGTGGTGTCACAGCTTAGCCTGTACCCCTTAGGAACAGGAGTCAGCTGAAGACAGAGGGCTAAGCCAGAAGCTGTTACTTGGCAGCCAAAGGGAAAATTGTACGTGTTACAGGGAAGCCCATACTTCAGCAAACTCCCATAATTTCATCTGTAGTCTACGTAAGCAAAAGCTTAGACTGAGCAATGGTTGTATCTCTTGCGGTTGCCAAATCCCTGGTGGCATGAAGCAACCCAATGCTCTCCTGCACTAGTTCTAGGGAAGGGTCCTCTGGGGTCGAGATACACAGCTTATTTTTAAATTCCCTTGCCTTGCTAAGTCGACGTGGGATCAAAGAGCTTGGTGGGGTTCTCCCTGTTCCTGTTAACTTCATAAGGAAGTGTTGGGAGGATAAAGCCAGTTGGTGGTGACACCCCGTGTCCAGTATGTTAGCCAGTTTCCAGTCGGCTACACCTGAGCAAACATTTCTGAGGCTCTAAGGTACAGGCTAGGCTTGTTTAGTAGGAGTTGAGATGTTTAACCATGGGGAGGGCTTGTCCTACAAACTAATACTCTTTTATCAGCCACTTCCACTTACAACTGATAAGAAGATGGCCGCATCACTGCGGTGTAAATAGTGCATACGGAAGATGTGGCTGCAAATAGATCAGTGCTATCAGCCTGGCACTAAAGCAAAGAGGAGGGGTTGGGACTGACTTGTGCCTGTATCTCAGGTCCGTGAGTATGTGAGGAGTGGCACATCAAGGATGTGGTTGGATTTCCTAACTTAACTAAAAAGATTCATCCCCCAGAAGTAAAATTCCATTGAAAAAACTCCATTTTTTTCACACAAGGCTGTATTGTCTTCCAGTAGCAAAATCCACAACAGGATATTGGGGTACCGTCATCTGCTGGAGTCGTGTGTTGTTTTCCTTGTGCTGTTGGAACAAATATCCCTGCTTTGACTTTTAATNGTTTTTTGGCCTGTTCCCTAGCTACAAACTAATATAACTATCCCTGACCCAAAAACCCACAGCACATTTCCCTATGAACTTTGCCCCCTTCGTGGAGATGTTAACACGGGCTCTGCTCCAGGTCAGCGATATGCTGGCTAGCCCTTAAGGCAGTCAGAATATATTTTCTCTTTGGAGATAGCAGGCTTAAATCTGGAAGCTGCCAGGTCCAGACCTTTCCCCTCCTTGGGAGCACGTGATTCATGGATGCAAGTTAAGGTGTAAGGGTGAAATTGCTAAATAGGTTGTACTAATACTCTTCTGGCTTTCTGCAGTTGTTTGCAGGTCACTGAGCTTATCTTCTCTCTTCCAATTGGTGTTTATCGGCATAGGAGATAATGCTTGGGTACTTGTTTAACGCATCTTGGAACCAAAGCTCTGTTTATTTTGCAAAATTAGCTGCTGGCTGTAGTGTTGGAGCTTTGGCTTTGGTTTTCACAAAACATTGTGTATGGAAAACAGCGCTGAAAAGTAATTGTACGGTTGGCTTTGGCTCTCTACGGAAACTTGGTATTGATTGCGTGTTCTTTTTTCCCTTAGGGTGCAAATATGGCCAAACAGATTGGAGCAGCTACATATATCGAATGCTCAGCCTTACAGTCAGAAAACAGCGTCAGAGACATTTTTCATGTTGCCACCTTGGCGTGTGTGAATAAAACAAATAAAAATGTTAAACGAAACAAATCGCAGAGGGCAACGAAGCGAATTTCACACATGCCTGGCAGGCCAGAACTTTCCACAGTGGCGACGGACTTGCGAAAGGACAAAGCAAAGAGTTGCACAGTGATGTGAAGGACCTTGATTTCCTGGAGAAGGAGGAAGAGAGCGTCCGGGAGGGGCTCAATGAAGTACACAGCCACATGGTATTTAATGAGGGCTTATGCCAGTGCTTTAATGGAGACTTCACATGTTGTGTGAGACTGTACTTAGGAACTGAGCAGCGAGAAGAAATGGCTCTAAACGAGGTGGCATCAGGAAATGATATGTTGAAGAAAATGCCAAAAAAAAAAAAAAGGGAAAATGGTTGAATGTGGTGAGAAAAGAGAGGGTGAATGGGAAAGTAACACTGCAAAGAAGAGAGATGTCATTGACAGTGCTTGTTTCTTTTATTAACGCTCTACTCCTGGATGCTACCACTTTGATTTCATTAAAATAATACTTTAATGTTTTTTTTTTTTAAAGACGACGTTATTAATATGCCCCCCTCATTAAGGAACTATCCCTGTGACCTTATAGTTGGTTTTCCAAAGGATATGATCTAATTTTTTAGTAGCTCGTCGTTAAAATGGAGAGTATACCGAGGCCTGTGCGTCACCTAGAGGAAAACACTGTATGTGAGAAGTCTGGAGTTTTGCCTTCCCGAGACGGCAGCGCAATCTACGTGTGAGCACGTTGGTAACGAAGACAACCCTTTGAGATTTCCCAGTATTATAGGTGCCCTCACACTGTGGAAATTAAACGGATCAGATTGGGGTGCGGGGGCAAACTACCTGCCCGTTGCAGGACTCTGACTTTCCGTTCCTCTTTGTGATTGTAATTTAGAGTGGAAATGATCTCCAGTTCTGGTGTACTGTTTCGGTATGTCGCTGTAGGTTCAAGTGAAAGGTGCTAAGAGCTATGATGATAAAGGATCCTTAGTTCTACAACCATAATTCGTTAAGCCTTACTGCCCATCTGGGGAAGCCCCGAGACTCCTCTGCTCCTGCTAGGAGTTGGAGAGCCGGGTGGATCCCAGGATCTAGCCCTCTGTAAATGCTACAGAGAAGTGCTGTTCTGTGATGTGGTTCACTGCAATTATCTTTGCAAAAAAACCCAAGAATCTGCAAATGAGCCAGCAGAGCCGGGTTATCTTTTGTGATGCTCTTATTTTTGGGGCAGCCGTCTCTCGCTGCAGACTGCGTTTGCTCGTGGTGAGGAAATGGGGTCTGAAGAAGTGTGACGCCTTAAGGGGTCCCCAGTGGAAACTGGATACTGCCCTTAGTCTTTAAGACTAATATCTACGTATCCAGACAACAATCATGAAACATTGGTGAACCAGTGAAGTCAAATTCCTTTTTGCTTACTGAATGCTACTGTTACATTAAATAAATCGGCCTTTAAAACTGTTTGCAACTGCTTACTGACCAACTTAACTTCATAGCTTCTCTCAAAAGAAGGATACTGTAAGCTCTAACCAGCGTGGCTGTCGCTTGTTGAGGACAAGCGTTTCGTTCCCAAGGGTAATGCTTCATTTTTGAAGTGTTAAAGCTGTGTTCACGTTGACTTTTGCAAATGTAAAGGGTTACCATAACTAAAACTCAGTTCTGTGTGTTCCCAGCACTTTGTTTCATCTGATAAAAGAAGGAAAAAAAAAAACCCCTACCCGTTCCAATTATTTCCCACAAAAAGACATTTTTACCACCATAATAAGCTTTTGACTGATGCAACAGTGCGCTTAGGGCAGTATTACAAAATAGCTGGTAAGTGCTTTCTGTATTTAAATATTGTGGAAAAAAATAAGTTATAACTGTTATAAAACAGGACATTCATTACTTTTTTTTTATTGTTGAAGTCACTTTGTATGTTTGGTTAATGTTTCTGCAGTATTTATTAAAATACCATTTTTTTCTTTGAATTAAAAAAAAAAAAGTAACTGACTTGTAGTGGAAATGGCCTTTGTGTGTTGGTTCGTTAATGCTTGTGTGTTTTGGACGTAACTGTACTGAGCTACAGGCCAGGCATAGCTGGGAATTGGGATGCGATTTCAATAGACATCAATCTTAGCCTTGCAACAGCTTCTTGGGTTCTTTGGCGTTATATTTAAGTATTGGTTTGGGTTACTTATCTGAGCTGTGTTTCCCAAAAATGACAGAGGCAGAGGAGACCGGAGCAAGCAAACAAGTGAAGTTTGGTTTGCTTTGCCTCTGAAGCATTGAATGCTGCTTTTGAAAAGGTTTCATGTATTCATGTTGTTCCTAGGAACTATTCTTTGCTGCCTGCTGTGAGTTCAGCAAAGACAGACTTTCCTAACCAAGGGATGTTTTCTGTCACCCTTGGGACATCGTGGTTGCTGTGGCTCCTCTTGGAAGAGTTGTCCCAACACATCAGCTCTGCTAGGTGTCAGGCTCCCGTTTGGACATAGAGGACGTGATACTGAGTGCAGCCAGGGTGGTTGTCCTCGCTGCCTTTACAAGGTTTTCTCCATGAAACTTGGAAAGTCAAGGCAAGGGAGCTTCCAGGTTTCGCATTTTGGGGCGTGTTGAAGCATGCGTGGTCGTTCTACATCTCTAAAGTCAAGCAGAAATCCCAGCAGTTGCTTATCTCGCTAATGCTTGTGACTGTCCTGTGCTGACCTGATCATCATCCTCTATTTCTGATGACAAACCAGGTTTTGTTCCCCGGCTCTGCAGATGCTGTAATGATATGAGGGAATGGCTCGCTGCAGGAGAAGGCAGCCCATGTTGGTGGGAGGGCGCTGGGCCGGGTCTGTGGTGTCACTCCCTGCTGCAGTGCCCTTCCAGCAGCTCCTGAGTTCCCGGGGACCCCTGTCCCCCCACATCCTTGAAGCGCCAGCCCTGCAGCAGCTCCTATTGGAGCTGGAGGTGGCCTCTGCCAGCGTGCAGCTGGGGCATAGAAGCTCCTCCGGTGAGGCTGCTGCGGCGGGGTGCGTTTGGCCAGGGGTTAATTATCCTTATACCTAAAAAGCTGCCTTGTCTTTGTACTCTGAACTTGTTTCAGCCTTTGGTCTTTCCATCTAGTTACAGGCTGACATCTGTGTCAGGCTGACATGCTCTTGATAATGAATTTAAGTGCACCTTGTAGGTCACCAGTCTAAAATCTGCTCCTCCTTCAATGACTTTGAATCTCCTGCTATAAAGGGTATTTCCCATTTCATAGGTAACCACCTGTGGTTCCTCTCAGCACTCTCTTAGGTTTTTGGCATCTTTATCGCAACTACAAACGCTGGAGGAGCAGTTGGGGCACGCAGCCTTTCTACTAGTAGTGCTTTTGTGTACGTCCTAAGCTTCTCCATAACCCTACTGGCCCCACATCACCAGTTCCCCACACCAAGTGCTCAGTGGTCTTCTGGCATCTGGCTGCGGCACAGCTGGTTTTTGCTCACACTTGGTAGAGCAATATGGCCATGCACGTTCTGCACGATCTACAAACCTTCTCCTGGGTTTTGTAGATCCTGCTATTTCTCTTCAAACCTCTGATCTGCTGGTTTCTGGGTCTTGGTAAGATTCTGGAGTAGGTGAGGACAAAGAAATAACCTCTTTGAAGCCTCACTAGAAAGGTGCCGTCCTGGTGACTCCAGTTTTGAGATCCATCAAAGTTTGTAACGAATTTTTGACCCATTTAATGTGCGCAGGTTTGGTTTCATGTTGCTCCAGTGTTACACCCAAGTGCGGTGTCGTCACAGGTCAAACGGTGTGGATTAGGAAGGTACTGTTAAAGGTTCTCTTAAACCATCCTTAGACTCCTACAGAAAGTAGATAAAGATCCATTTTCAGTTGGATCGCTAGTTGATGCCTCTAATGCCTCCAGCTCAGTCCTCCATTATTTTGCTCTAAGTGGATGGAAGATGGAGATGTCTTGATTGATCTACGTTTTTCTTTTAACATTAAAATGAAAGTTGGAAGGTCTGTCTAAAGCCACTAACCTTGCCAGCGTTTCTTTTTCTCTTACTGCTGCTAGTTCTACCACTTCCTTTAGACCAAGAACTGCCAATTTTGTTGTTCACATGAAACATTTCTTGCTAGCTTTGGCCAACGGTGGTTGACACCTCTGAGCAAGAGGAAGGACCAGAGGTTTACTCTTCTAAAACTAGAGCCTGGGCTGAGGTGACATCCGCAGCTGCAGAAGCACGGTTTGATTTTGGTGTTGGTAAGATGATCACCCACATCAGCTCTACAGTCGGTCGCTGAAGTGAGCAAGGGGTGAATCGGAAGTATTTTGGGCTGTGGGCTGTGGCTCGGTCAGATGTTTCTCTTCAGCACCATTTGATCCCTGGAAAACAAATCTGGCAGATGGCCATGGCTCAATCCACTTCCAAAAAGCACTTTTTTTTTTTTTTCTTGTTGTTCTTTTATTGCACAACCGGGTTGTGCAATCGCTTACGGTAATTGAGGCGGCTTACTAAAAACTCATCCCTTGCAGAAAATCCTGGGGGATCCCCAGGAGAGCAGTGTTTCTAAATGCGGTGGGCTGGTTTGTGGTGCAGAAATAGACCTGGCACCGAATCTCAGCGGGGTGGCAAACCCTCACCACGCTGAGTATGTGCAATTCAGCACCTCAGAGACCATTTGTAATGAGCACATCCCCGGCGCGTGATCCTTCCGAGGGAGGAGGCAGCGGCCAGCAGGAGGCCAGCAGGATGCCAGCACGGCAGGGAGAAGGTGGGCGAAAAAAGCAAACCCACTACAGCTTTTTAAATGCCTGAGCTACGCTATTTGGTGGATATTTCTGGGTATTTCCACCTATCTTGGTAGCTGCTTAAAGCTCTAGCAGGTCCAGTTAGTTCGGTTTGAGGGTGCGGGGCTCGGTGGTGCTGGGTCCTTGGAGGACGGGTCAGGCTGGTGG
This sequence comes from Balaeniceps rex, assembly GCA_013401315.1. Classification (NCBI taxonomy): domain Eukaryota; kingdom Metazoa; phylum Chordata; class Aves; order Pelecaniformes; family Balaenicipitidae; genus Balaeniceps; species Balaeniceps rex. Next base: position 102,650 of record VYZW01040848.1, on the reverse strand, counting down.
CCCTGGGTCCCCCCAGGCAGGACCTGGGGCTGGTTGCAGGCAGGGAGGAGAGCTCGAGGAAGAGACTGAGCTCATCTCTCTGTTTTTCATAGCCGAGCTGCAGGGAGAAACGGGGAGAGCTTGGCTAATTAATAGTTTGATGTCGTCAACATGGCATTTCGTTGCCGAATCCTCACATAGCAGCGCTGGCTCTCCTCAGGGAGGGATTATTTGCTGAAAAGCAAGGAATTAGTAATTCTCAGATCATTGGGCTTCTTCCTACCAAACTCCTTTCTTACAACAGAAGATTTATTAACCTTTTTTCCCAGGGACTTCCCATCTCATCCAGATCTCCTTCTAACTGCCAGCCTTTCTGCAAAAGCTGCCGAGATGCTGGAGTTGCAGCAGAGCTGCGGTCCCCAGGGCTGCGATGGCGGCCGGTGCTGGTTTGTACGCTCAAGTGAGGATGTATTGGACGCAGAAGCAACTTCTATATTTTCCTGCAGCCTCTTCAGCTTCCTCAGAGGCCCTTAAATGTCCAAAACAACCCTTGGGCTGTGCTGAGCCCCGGCGAGGGGGTGCTGGGGTCCCAGCACAAGAGCCCTGCGAGGGTGGCAGTTGCTTGGTATCAAGGAGGGATGTTCTGCCAAGTGTCTCTTTTTTATCCTCCCTAAATTAGTTTGGAGGATTAGGGATGAGAAGCAATCTGAGGGGAAAAAAGAGATCTTGTCCAATTTTAAAAAGGAGCTGTGAAAAAGGGAGCTTTGCTACAGCTGTCAAATGGGAAATGGTTTTTTAGCCCGCAGGAGCACTAATCCTGGCAACTCCAGCTCTTGGCCCTTACGTACACACCATGGTGCAAACTCTGCAGAGTCCTCCCAAAGCTGATCAATCTTTTTCTCTTCCAATTCGCCGCTGAAGTCGGTAAGCTTATCTATAAGCTGCAGAAAGGCTGTGAAAGGGGACGGATCTGCCTTGCACATGGCGGGGACGTCCCTGCTCTGCCGCAGCCACGAGTGCTGAGCGAGGGGGGGCTGAGCAAGGGCCCCCTCAGCCGGCATTGAACCTGCCGTGGGAATCCCGCCCGGCGAGCGGAGGCATCACCTGGTTAAACCACATTCCTGGGGTCCTGCAGCCCCCGGCAGCGGGTGGGAACGGCCTCCCCCTGGGGGATCGGTGCCACTTTGGGGTGGAAGTAGCTGTTTTACTCACTTTAGCAGGAAAATGTAAAATATTGGAGTGGGGTGGTATCAACAACCCACTACATGAGCCCATGTTGTGGACTCATGAAATAAAGTGGTTTTTCAGTGCATATGCAATGAAATAATGCTCGTATTATTTAATATCATTAAATATATCCATGCGGAGAGTCAAGTTATGGCCCCTGGTAACCCATGAACAGCAGGGGAAGGGGCTCTGCCTGGTGGGGCTGGGCATGGGCTGTGCTGGGGACCCTGCCGCTGTCACCCGGCTTTTTTTTGGGAAAACCCAAAGAAAGTCTTCGTCCCCAGCACACGGAGCCTTGACTTAAGCAAGCATCCCATGTGAAGCAGGAGAAGAATAAATAAATGCTGTGGATGGCTATAAGGTGTCCACCCATGGCTGGAGTCCAGGTCAGCCAGGCCAGCAAAAGGCATGGGTGGTCCTGGTGGTGCCCTGGGGTGTAACAGGACAGAGGATGCTGAATCACCCGCCGGCACCAAGCGCCCTGCGTGGTTGTTGTCACCCTGTAAAATAAGCGGTGAACATCGGCTGTAACGCCCTGGAGCACCTTCGGCTGCTGCTTGAGGAGCTGCGGTGGGGCCGTGGGTGACCCCGGTGCTGAGGACAAGCTGGTGGTGACCATGGAGGGAGTGGGCAAGGGAAAAGGAGGTTGCTCGGATAAATGCACCTGGGGATGTAACAGCAAAGGAGCTGCACGCTGCTCCTCAGCCTTTCCCCTGCGACCGCCCCAGCTGCAGGGGCAGGGACCACCCTGTGCCTCCACCGCCTGGTCCGGCGTGGTGGGGATGTGTTCCCCTCCTTGGGAACGTGCTGGCTGCACCGAGCCGCGCAACCTTTGCAACGTGGGCAGAGAACAAAAACAATTTACGGGGCTGCGGGGCATTGTCTGCCCCCGAAAACGGCCCTCGCAAAGCCAGGGAAGGACTTTCAGCTGTAGGTTGCTCTGCTGCTTTCAAGTCACTCACAGCAGAGCCATTAACCTTATCCCGACTGTAATAACTGCAAATTAGATTCGAGACTTTCCTTAAACCAGACAGCGAGTCCTTTATTCTATAGCATGTCTAGCGTTTAGGGAAATATCTTCCCCTCGATGCTGCCGGCTCCCGTGACTAATGCTGGGTGGAAGCAGAGCATCCGTGGCGCTGGGGATGCGCAGCCTTAACCTTTGCACGGCAGCAACCTCTGCACGGCAGCGCTGCAAGGCGCCTGGGATGCGATCTCACCCTCTCCTTGCCAGCACAGCATCGTATTTTTAGAATCACAGAATCATTTGGTTGGAAAAGACCTCTAAGATCATCGAGTCCAACTGTACCTGTCCACCACTAAACCATGTCCCTAAGCGCCTCGTCTGCCCGGCTTTTAAATACCTCCAGGGATGGGGACTCCACCACTGCCCTGGGCAGCCTGTTCCAGTGCTTGACAAAAGTTTTTATTGGTGTTTGTCTGCTTTGGAGGCCTTCTGCCGCTCTCCATCCTGCTTACTCACTGTGATTCACAGCGGGGAGCTGTGGGTACTCCTGAGCAGGGGCAGCCGATGAGATGGATGGGCAGCATGGTATGGGGTACCTCAGCTATGAAAAACCCTTCTCCTTCCGAAATGTCCGTTCTCTGCTACCACTTCTGTAGCTTTAACCACCCCCAATAAGCTTGGGAGTGCAAATACATAGGGACGTGCTTCTACAAATAAATTTGGGGCAACGCAGCTGAACTGCATCCATCTCTCTGCATATGCACACGCAAAAGTGCCAAGATGCGGCACGTCCCATTTCCCCAGGACCCTTTTCTCTGGTGTTGACAAAGGCAACGCCATCCCAAAACACCGCACCAAGGTGCTATGCCGATGGCGTGCCGCTCGAAGGATGCGCTGGCGGCTTTTTGTTGCCTTCATCCCTTTGTTCCCTTCCTTCTGCACTCCCACCAGTGATTGCAACGGCTCTGGTCAAAGCAGGCGGCCCCATGCTGGGCTGCCCCGGTCCTCTCCCGCTCGACACGAGGCATGGCCAGGGAGGGTCGAGCAAACACGCCCTGGAGGGGGACATCAGAGGGGTTGCGTTAAGATTAAGGGGTGCTGCGGAGGGGAGTGCGTGGGGTCTGGTGCCTTTCCAAACCGAGAAGGGCTTTGTGCTCCCGGGGGGATGCGGGAGGGCGCCGGGATGCGCGCGTGTGCGCATCCCGCTCTGCTCCCCGGCAGCCCGGGCGATGAAAAGGCTGGGGGGGGGCAGCGGGGGTGCTGGCAGCGGGGAGGCCAGAAGGCTCATCTGGTGTCAGCGGCATTCATGTGCAAAGCAGGGACCCAGGGCAGCGCATTAGCTCCGAGCTGGAATCGCTCTTGCAGGCGATCCCAGACTTTTCAGGGATGCTGCACACTTGAAGGTTGGTTATTAGTTCCAAATGCTGCAGGAGCATCTGCTCTCAACTAGCTCGAAATCATGTTTAATAACAAGAAAATCTACTTCAGCCAAGTCCCCGTTGGGAGGGCTTTAGCCCGAACAAAAGGCCCCACTACCGCTGATTTCCATAACAGATGTAGCATGCGATGCATGACAGCTCCGCGCAGTGTAGCTCCTTTATTCCCCACATCTCCATCTGCAAGAAACGGGGCTTTCATTTTATTAATTACTCTGGTGTGCTCCACACGGCTTTGTGTGCCTCCGAGAGGAAGGTTTTGTGTTTCATGCTACAATGATCATGGTAATGGTTTGGNGAGTTATGGTTTGGGTTGGTTTTTTTTTTTTTTTTTTTTTTTTGTAATCTTGGTGTTAAAGGTCATTATCCCTCCCCTTTTCCATTTCCCTGCATATGGCACAGTCGGGAAAATACCAGCGACTCCCCGCGGTGCCAAATTTTTCCCTTCCAGGCAGGGTTTGGCTGTCGGCAGCGGGCACCTCCAGGAGCCGACGGGCAACTTCTCCGTGCCAGCCTGGGGACGATGCTCAGCCAGCGCCCTCGGGACGCCTTTTTCTGTTCCATCTTCAAAATCCCTCCAGGTCCCAATTCACAGTTTTCAACCAGTGGCAAACCCTGAGTATTTTTCCTCCTCTTGACCGAGTCCTGGCCACTTTGTTATGGAAATACCTGCCTTATTTCGGGCAGCGCGCCCGCTGCGCCCCGCAGCTGCCCTCTCCCTCGCGCGCCCCGCTGCTTCCCAGGGATACGACGTGTGTCATCGCAGATCTGTCACTCATCCCCACACATACTGCATTTTGTTCCTACGCCATTAATTTCATCCTATTTCTGCTTCTCAGGTCACTCACACGGTATTTCGATCCTCCTCTGTGCCGACGACTTGTCCCCACCCCTGTGGCACCGCCAGATTTCCACGGCAGCTTCCCGCTCTTCCCATCGAGGCTGTGCTTAATCCCCTTTTGCCATCTTTTTTTTTCCCTCCCAATATATTTTGGTTTATCAAACCGTTCACCATGACTACGTCTCTGAGCCGTCACTTTTTGAAACCCTTGCTGTAGGTTTGAGCGTGAGATTTTCGTGCTCCGTGGCTGGATCAGTTCCAGCCTTTTCAAGGCGTTTTCAAGATGTTCACGTTTCCAGCACTCGGGGATATTAAAAGTCACTTTTTTTTTTCCAAGTATTTTTAATGGAGGAAATGGAAGAGGAAAATCTCAGAAGAAATTTGCCGGGTTCATTAGTATTTTTGAGCACTATACACTTTGCAGGACATACCCACTTCTAATCATAACTCTGCTTTTATCTGTCATAACGTGGGTTCATTGGCCCATGGAGCGGGGTCCATTCTGCTCCCTCTCCCCACAGCACAGCAGCAGCATCCCGAGCTCTTTCTGCTGCTCTGTCCCCAGGGATGCACTCCTTGCAGCATCCCGGGAAGACACAGCTGCATCCTGGGAAGGCACAGCTGCATCCTGGGAAGGCACAGCAGCATCCCGGGAAGGGACTGCAGCATCCCAGGAAGGCATGGCAGCATCCCAGGAAGGTACTGCAGCATCCAGGGATGGTACTGCAGCATCCCAGGAAGGTACTGCAGCATCCCAGGAAGGGACTGCAGCATCCCGGGAAGGTACTGCAGCATCCCGGGAAGGTACTGCAGCATCCCAGGAAGGGACTGCAGCATCCCAGGAAGGGACTGCAGCATCCCGGGAAGGCATGGCAGCATCCCAAGAAGGTACTGCAGCATCCCGGGAAGGCATGGCAGCACCCCGGGAAGGCACGGCTGCATCCTAAGAAGGCACGGCAGCATCCCAGGAAGGCACGGCTGCATCCTAGGAAGGCACAGCAGCATCCCAGGAAGGCACAGCAGCATCCCGGGAAGGCACGGCAGCATCCCGGGAAGGCACGGCAGCATCCCGGGAAGGTGGCCATCCTGGCACTTCCACCTCTGAAACCCATCAGACGAGCTCAAGGGAAAAACATCCCCCGTACCCTGGCGCACCGCAAGAGGAGCGGAGCGTAAATCCCGGGAGGTCCTGTCTTAGTGACTGATGTGGCTGATGAAGTCTCCCAGTAAGGAGGCCGTGTGGTACAGTGAGGGCCACAAAGGCTGAACCGGGATATAACTCAGGTCTGACAAAATGCCAGGATGATTCCCCAGGGCTACTTGATTTTTTTCCAGTTAGTGGGATGGAAAAGCCGTGGAGTGCCAGGGAGTTTCCAGGCGGACCACCCGGGAGCGCAGAGGAGTGCCCGTCCAGCTCCTGATTACCCTAACAGGCCCACGGCAGCTCCGGTGAGCGCTTGAGCAGAGATTTTCAAGGGCAGGGAGTAAGCTAATTCTCCTAAAACTTCAGAAGCGGTGAGATAAAAGGCCATCCCTCGCTGCTCTGGCACAGATGGGAAGAGCTGCGTGGTGCTCTGGAAGCTTTTCATGGTTTTAAGCAGCCTCTCCACTCCATTTTGCTCCCGCAGGCTGAAGTGGAGCGCGGTCCTGGAGCCACTGGCCGAGTTACTGCAGGGCAAAGGCAGAAGCCGACAGTCACTGGGGCCACAAGCTTCTGGAAGGAATTGGGCCACAGAAATTCCTGTTTTTCTGGGGAAAAAAAAAGAGGAAAAAAAAAAAGGAGAAAAAAAAAGTGCAAGCAACAAACAGCAAAACCNGCCCCCCCCCCCCCCCCAAAAGATCAACCTCACAAACTGAAGGCAGGCACCTCCTGTACAGGGGCAGACGGGGCCATTCCATCGGGGGCACAGCACTTCCCACGCCTCCATCACCTCTGCCTTTCCTGCTTGCAGAGGGTATTTTTTTCCCCCAATTTTGCCCCTGCCCCTGCTCAGGAGACTCGCTTCCCCCCACCCGCCCAGAGGCACCTCCTTAAGGGTCTCTTCCAAATCATTTTCCCCGGAGCATTTTGCCCAGAGCACGCCGGCGTATCCCTTCTCACCGAAACTGGGGTCAATTACTGCATCACACAGAATCACAGAGTCATTTGGTTGGAAAAGACCTTTAAGATCATCGAGTCCAACCGTACCTGTCCACCACTAAACCATGTCCCTAAGCGCCTCGTCTGCCCGGCTTTTAAATCCCTCCAGGGATGGGGACTCCACCACTGCCCTGGGCAGCCTGTTCCAGTGCTTGACAACCCTCTCCGTGAAGAAGTTTTTCCTAATATCCAATCTAAACCTCCCCTGGCACAACTTGAGGCCATTGCCTCTCGTCCTATCACTTGTTACTTGGGAGAAGGGACCGACCCCCACCTCACCACAACCTCCTCTCAGGCAGTTGTAGAGGGCGATGAGGTCTCCCCTCAGCCTCCTCTTCTCCAGGCTGAACAACCCCAGCTCCCTCAGCCGCTCCTCACAGCACTTGTGCTCCAGACCCTTCCCCAGCTTCGTTGCCCTTCTCTGGACACGCTCCAGCACCTCCATGTCCTTCTTGGAGTGAGGGGCCCAAAACTGAACCCAGCACTCGAGGTGCGGCCTCACCAGTGCCCAGCACAGGGGCACCATCACTGCCCTGCTCCTGCTGGCCACACTATTCCTGATACAAGCCAGGATGCCGTTGGCCTTCTTGGCCACCTGGGCACTTAACAAATGTGGCCTCGTCTTGCCCTCTGTGAAGTATCTAAAAACAGATTACCTTTTTTTTTTTCAATTTTATTATTTGAAAGATTAAATAACTCCTATAAATAATCCCTGGTTTGCACGTAGCCGTGATGAATGCACTGAAAGCTGTCGGTGTGACTGCTGAGCGGCTTCGGCTGCCCGCACCGCTCCTACGGCAGGTTCATGGATGAAGGGCGCAGGGAGCAGGGGCGGATCCATACGTGTGCACCCAGCAGAAAGCGATGCATCCCAAAAATCGATCCCTCGTGCACAGAAAGCAGGAGCACTTGCTGCATCTGCCGTGCCTCCCGCGCCAGCCCTGCAACCATGCATGCAATGGCCGCACTGATCACGGTTGTCCCCAGAGGTGCCACCTCAGCTGGGCATCATCAGGAATGACCCTCCTGAGCTTGACTGAGACGCCTCCAAAAAGCTCCCTCGTCCCATGAGGCGAACGGCCGGTCCGGTTGGCCTGAGCTGCCCATCACCAGCTTCTCATCTTTTTTCTTTTTTTTTTTTTTTTCTTAATTTTAACTTTGCAGATGGAAAAAACCAATTATCTTTGACAGTACGCCCATGGGAGCTGCCTCCCGGCCAAAGGGCTTTTCTTAAAAGCTTGCAAAAAGTGCTCCGAGAGCTATTTTCACCAGCCAAACTAGCAGAACAGAATCGGCATATCCTAAAATGGGACGCTCAAACGCATCCTGAATGGATTTTAATGCCATTTGTTGGAAAAAAGCTCTTTGAGCTGCATTTTTGACGGAAGCCGGTGCGATCCATCCAGCCGAGCAATGTGGGGTCCTGCGCCAGGGTCTGCTCGGCATGCCGGGAGCTTGGGGCGAGAAGGGAGAGGGAGCGTGGCGTTCTAAGATGGCCACCTTGATGAGAAGCAGATGGCAATATTTGCAGTTGCTGAGAACTCTCCGGCTGTGCGTTGTTAACTTCAAAGCGTGGCCGATGCCAGCGCCGTGTGTACGTAAGGCACGGGGGAGCCCTTGGAATCGTTTCAGCCCTTCAGCCCATCCAGCCCTTGCAAAAGCAGCTCCTTCCCTCCCACCACCTCTCCTAGAAGCGGCCTGGGCCTTTCTCAAGCTCCTTGTGGCCCCCGGGGCCAGATCCACGCTGCCGGCACCCCAATAGCACCGGCGAAGGAAGGATTTTTTTCTTTCCAAGCGTTTTACAGAGCTCCTTATGATTTCTCTTCTGTTTATTACTTATTTACAGCCCTGGGTATTTTCCCCGTGGCTTTGTAGCATGGGATGAAAGTCAGCCGTGCCTGAGACAAATAAACGAACGGCAGCTGGGGCCGATCCCTGCTGCAGAGGTGGGAGCAGAGCCGGAGCCGCGCGACGTTTCGAGATGTGGCGTGGTTTGAGTGAGCACCGAGCTGAACCAGACGCGGTTCCCCCGCTCTCCGGAATCTGGTTTTACGGGCTGCTGAGGTGGGCCTTTTCCTCAGCCCCGGATTTCCAGCAATGAGATAAAAGCTGGTTCTGTGCAATGGCAGTCCCCTGGTTAATCATTTGCGATTTTCCATTTTACGTTTCTGCTGTAGGAGCAAGAAGGAAAAGCAACGCCTGGCTTTAGCCCTAAAAACCGAGCGTCGGGGGTGCGTGGCTTCACCCCTCCTCCTGCAGAAGGGACGGCAAACCCTCACCCCACAGTGAGCAGATCTCCACCGGCACGGATATGGCCCTGGGATGCGGGGAGAGACACAAACTCCCCCCAGACAACCCCAAACACCCTCCTCGTGATGGAGGGGCTGTGGCAAGAGGAACGTCTGCGTGGGTGCGAGTCCCGTGGCACATCTTGGCTCGCGTCTATGGACTCCTGGTGGTTTAATCCCCATTAAATTCCCCGGGACTTTTTTATTAAGGGGATATCGTCATGGCAACCCGTGCCATCAGCACGCAGCAAGCTGGAGCTGGAGTGGCTTTGGTGGCAAAACTTGGTGAAGCACATTTGGTGGGTAGGACCCAGCACCTGGCACAGCTTTGCCTCCCTCCCTCTGTCCCTTCTCTGGCAGAAAGAGAAGAAAACAGCACGTTTCCCCCTAGACAGATGGTTGCTTTCTTCAATTCCTTTTTAAAAAAACCTCTGTTTAAAATTCTCGGTGGATGAGGCTGGCATTTCCCCGTGAGTCATCCTCCGAAAGATTAAACACCAGCCGCCGGGACGGGTGGCTCCGACACCAGCAGATGCGGGGAGACGCTGCTGGCGGGTGGGAGGTCCCTGCGCAGGGACAAATGTAAGCAAAGGCGGATGGTGGCTGGCTGGTGCTTCGTGGTGGGGACGCGCAGGGCAGAAGGGTCTTGAGGGGAAGCCTCTTGGAATAGCCGGAGGTGGAGAAAAGCACAGGTAGTGAGCTGTGAAAAGAAACGCACCGAAATAGGAAAACGCATTGCAATAGGAGAATCAAATCACAGAATCATTTGGTTGGAAAAGACCTTTAAGATCATCGAGTCCAACCGTACCTGTCCACCACTAAACCATGTCCCTAAGCACCTCGTCTGCCCGGCTTTTAAATACCTCCAGGGATGGGGACTCCACCACTGCCCTGGGCAGCCTCTTCCAGTGCTTGACAACCCTCTCCGTGAAGAAGTTTTTCCTAATATCCAATCTAAACCTCCCCTGGCACAACTTGAGGCCATTGCCTCTCGTCCTATCGCTTGTTACTTGGGAGAAGAGACCGACCCCCACCTCACCACAACCTCCTCTCAGGCAGTTGTAGAGGGCGATGAGGTCTCCCCTCAGCCTCCTCTTCTCCAGGCTGAACAACCCCAGCTCCCTCAGCCGCTCCTCACAGCACTTGTGCTCCAGACCCTTCCCCAGCTTCGTTGCCCTTCTCTGGACACGCTCCAGCACCTCCATGTCCTTCTTGGAGTGAGGGGCCCAAACCTGAACCCAGCACGCGAGGTGCGGCCTCACCAGTGCCCAGTACAGGGGAAGGATGACTGCCCTGCTCCTGCTGGCCACACTATTCCTGATACAAATACATTGAGATAGGAAAATGCATTGAAATAGGCAAATGCATTGAGTAGGTAATAAATGCCTTGCACTGCATGCGAGGGGGTTTGGGTCCAGCTGCAGTGCTGCGTGGTTGCAGGGCAGCAGTGCCGGGGCTGGGGAGTTTTCCATCCTTTAGGCTCTGGTCCCGCAGCCCTTGCTCCCGCAAGCTCTCCCAAACAGGTCAATAGAGGCACGAAGCTGGGTTAGACGTAGGCTGTGTTAAAGACCGAGGCGAAGGAGGTTTGCGCGTGTCCTGCGGATTAATGAGAAGTCAGGCAAACACCCGCGAGCACCAGTCGAGCATCCGAAACTCACAGCTGGCAGGCACGGTTTCCCCCTCTACAGCCGGCTCCTGCGGGACCCCCTGGCCCCCATACCCCAACCACAACCCGTGAGCCCAGCGCCGACTTCAAGCTTACGGAGCGTTGGGTGCCGATGCCGCCTCGATGAGCCTCGGGAAATAACACTGAGCAACTCATTTTTTTCCTGGAATACAGAAGATAAAGAGGATTTACAAAGGTGTCTCTAACTTCAGAGGTGGGCGATATTATATTCTCTTTCAGAGCCAACAGCGCAGCCGGCTACTCCCAACCTGAGCTGGATCGCGCGGATCAGACGCCAGCATTTACCGTCAAAGAGGATTAGGTCATTGTTTCGTATGGCTTGGAATAAACCCGAGCACCGCCGGGATTTCTGTTTGATGGTAGAAAAACATCTCGCTGATTTTATAATCCCCTATGTCCTAACATCTCCAGATAAATGGATTTCCAGGCATTTGCTGCCAAGATCTCCTAAGCAGGCTCGCGGTGGTCAAAACACTGCGGCCCCCAGACTCTCCAGCTGCCAGCGTCTTTTCTGGGAAAAGCAGCTCTAAGCCAGGCTTTGCCTCTGGTCCCCTCGCTTCTTGCTTTGGGTTTTTTTCTAATTCAGCCGCATGAAGTCGCAAGGGGAGTCTCGAAGGGGTTTGAGTTTATTTTTGCGTTGCGTATCTTCATACATTGACCATGTTACTTAAACAGTCTGGATGCTGCTAAGTCAGTTGTTAAATGCGTGTTTTAAATGAGAGCTGGGATGTGTAATTGCGTTTGCAGACCTGAATCTCTGCAGATATTTTAATGGATGGATATCAGGCATGGGAAGGGACGGTACCTGGCCATGACGCATCTGCCTCTGGAAGCTGCAGAAGGAATTAATCCTGATTTACCTTAGAGCTATAGCAGGGGAAAGCCGTGTTCCTCGCTGCTGCAAGGAACTTACTTGGCCTGGAGCCCCTCTGCTACGAGGCCAGGCTGGGAGAGTTGGGGCTGTTCAGCCTGGAGAAGAGAAGGCCCCGGGGAGACCTTAGTGCGGCCTTGCAGTGCTTCAAGGGGGCCTCGAGGAAAGGTGGGGACAGGCTTTTTAGCAAGGCCTGTGGTGACAGGACAAGGGGTGATGGGTTTAAACTAAAGGAGGGGAGATTTAGGCTGGATAGAAGGAAGAAATGTTTTACAGTGAGGGTGGTGAAGCACTGGCACAGGTTGCCCAGAGAGGTGGTGGAGGCCCCATCCCTGGAAACATTCCAGGTCAGGTTGGACGGGGCTGTGAGCAACCTGATCTGGTTAAAGATGTCCCTGCTCACTGCAGGGGGTTGGACTGGATGGCCTCTACAGGTCCCTTCCAACCCAAAGCATTCTGTGATTCTAGGATTCTATGTCCACGTTAGTCCAGAGCAAGCTTTGCTGAGCCGGGAGTGCAGTCTTCCCAACAGCGATATCTATTTATGTGCATGGGAGGGCGAGGGGTGCCATACCATTGGGTTCAATCAGTGGACTAATGAACAAATAATACAGCTGAAATTAAAAACTGATTTATGCTGCTCTGTGCGGCAGTGCGTGATTTTCCTTTACATGAGGTTTGCAGCCCATTTTTCTGCTTATTTTCCCCAGCAGAGGTAGGGAAGAGCCACTCCGAGCAGGACTCTCCGCCGAGCACCCCAGCAAACCCACGCCGCGCCGCATTTAACGCTGAGCTGCGTTTCACGGGGATGTACCTGGGTCCGAGCAGAGTCGTAAAGGAAGGGCAGATCATATTCAGCTCCACATTTACTTGCAGTTCATAAAAACCCACTGTTTCTGGGGCAGCCTGGTTGCCTCTGCCACTCACAGCCCCGGAGCTCCGCTGTGTGCAGCCATACCCCCGCAGCAGCGACTGCGTGCGTTTGAGAAAACCCTTGCCTACATAAATGTGCATTTCTTTTAACATTTCTTTGCCAGCCACAACCTCACTATAAATCAGCTGGTGCATTTGAGGAGCCGGCTCTCTCCTTCCACAAGCCTCCCACGGTCATTCCGACACCTTCAGGGATGCGAGCAGATGATGCGGTAAGGAGAAAAGCCGTGGCTTCCAGCCTCCTGACTTAATTTACTTCCAAGTCCTTTGTTAAGGTGCTGAGGACGCTCTTCCTCCTCCTGTGCTCCCGCACAGCACAGCACTAAGGCTGCGCAGCCCACGGGAGCATCCCTCCTGCCCTGCTGCTGCGGGAAGCCGGGATAAATCAGCCTCCTTGTGCTGACGGGGCAATAAAACCCGAGGTCGCCCAGCACTGCACGACAGCCTTTCAGCCAGACACGGCCCGATTCTCTAGCAGCACGCTCAGGTTTTCTCCTCTTCCAATATCGTCCTTTATTCCGAGATAACCGCGTGTGCCAGGATTAGAGGAGATAGGCGTCTGTCTGTCAGAGACCGGCTTTGCAGCGGGCTTTGGCGAAGCAGGGGGTATGAGCGCGGAGCTCGGTTAGAGCTTGGCCTGGCTCTGCAGCCTAAAACCAAGCCAAGAGCCTGGATTTGGGGGAAAATGCATGAAAAGGTCCCCAGTGGCCCTGGGGAAGAGGGCCAGCAGATGCTTTGCCATGGCTTCGCATCTTCCTTCTGATGCCGTGAAAAGCTGAAAATCAGGACTCAATAGTCGGGTCTATTCAGACACCCAGCAGACCCCCAGCTCGCAGAGAACACGTCTCTCCGGTGCGGGGTTCCTGCTTCTCCACTGCCCGGCTCCCCGCTTGCCCCGTCAGGCCAGGCCAGCGTGGGGACGGGGCTTTCCGGCAGATTAACGGTGCGCCGTCACCCATCGTACCACCCGGGATGACGCCGGTGGGGACCGCAGCCGGGGCACATCCATCGCCTGCATTCATCGCGTGGGAGTCGCAGCTACAGATGAATGGGCAGCAGCTGGCCTGGGAGGGGTGAAAATGGAAAAAACCCAGATGCTTTGCTAAAAAAAATAACTTGTGGCTTCACGCCGTCGCTGTTGGAGTGAAACAAGAGCTCGGTGGCGCTGCCTGCGGGGCTTTGTACCCGTGCATGGGCAGGAGGAGCTGCCAGGCTTGCTCTCGGAAGCGCTGCCAGCAGTTTGCCCATTGCAGATCGCCCGGGTGTTCGCCCACTTTGCAGAGCTGCTTTAAAAATATGCACCCGCGTGGGCGCGCGGGGGCCGCGCGAGGGCATCGTCCGTTTTGTCTGCAGCTCCCCACAGCCCAGCAGCACCGGCTCTGGGGGCGAACACGGGGGTCACAAAACCAAGGGGATGCTCCGAAGCTAGAGCATATCGGCAAGTGTGAAGATGAGGCTTGTGTGCCCCAAAATGGGGCGGTTTCTGGACAGCGCAAGGGGCGGCACAGCTGGCGTGAGGGGGGCACGGGGCCGGCTTGGCTCCCCCAGGTATTCTCCAAACGCCCGCCGCATCCCCACTGACATGCTCCGCACAGGGCCGGCACGAATGTTTATGTGCATGAGTGTTTCAGGAAATACCACCAGGATTTTTAGAAGCATTTTTTTGGAAACAGACCTTTTCTTGGAGATTCCCACCCTGCCTGCGCTCCCGGAGAACGCTGACATGGGAAGAGAAAACACACGCGTCCCAGGATCCCACTTCTCACTATTCCCATCCCGGTCAGAAGTGTGCAACTGGACATTTATCTCCTTTAATTGGAGCAAAATCAGTCTCTTACACCATCCTCCAGGAGAGGGTCCCCTCCGGGAAGGCAGACCCCGGGCGGGGGACGGCGATGGTCTGGGGGTGAGGATGCTCTGGCTTCGCCGGAGCGGGGTAGAGCCCCCCCGGCCCCATCCAGCCCCCGGATTTCCAGAGCTCACCGTGCCAGCGAGTGAGTCAGTGGTCGATATGGGAAAGCCTGAGATAAATTCTATTTTACCCGCTTTTTTAAACGCAGCCTAGCAGTTAGAAACAGGAGGAGCCGGTGCTTTGCAGCCATCCCGACACCTCCGTGCAGCAAACTCACGACCCGCTGTAAACTATCAAAAGACATGAAATAAAACTATATTTGGATGTTGGAAGCATGTATAGCTCTGAACCGACGATCCGGAGGCATGGGGTTCTGCACAGCCCCCTCGTCCGCACTCCCCCCGTGCACCCGGGGAAGGAGGGGTTGGGCTTTATGAAGTACTATGAACAAGTCCCACATTTCTCTAGCCGAGGGGCAGTTTTTGGGGTTGCTCTGGCTTCTCCCGGCCCCGCTGGAGGGGGATCAGTGGGTTGCTGCTCTCCGAAGGGGCTGGGGCCAGGAGAATGCCCCCGGGGGGCTCTCGCCACCGGGGAACATAAATCTGCCCCGTCAGGCATGGCGACGTGTGAGAAATTGCACGCTCGCAGCAAAATATACGGCTCTGGAAGGAAGTAATAAAACATAAACTCTGGAGAGCAGCGGGGCAGTGCTGCCGGAGGGGCTTTTGGGGGTTCCTTAAATCTTTCTCCAACCATCCACCCTACGGCAGCCCCGGCACGGCCCCGATGGACCGCGGCACGACGGCGGGGAGCAGAGCCATGCCCACGGAGAGATGCTGAGAGCCAAGGGCGTTATCCTTGGTGAGCCCTTGCTGCCGGCACCAGTCCCACCTTTAACCCTCCCTGATTTTCTTTTGGGGCTGTTGCAAGTCTGAATGTTTCTTCTCAAGACCTGACCTCTTATAAAACCGTAAAATCCTTCTCTCCGTTTTCACCTGTCCATCATTAGCATCCACCTCTGCGCTGTCTCCATTAACAGCTTCTTTCCCCAAAGTACATTTTTCCCACAATTGCAGAGAGGAAAGCGGGATTTCTGAAGTTTTATGCTCATGTTTTCATGTGGACCTGACAAATCCAGTTATCGCTGTGTATCCGGGGGCCTGCATCCTGAGCTGTTTCCAGCACCTCCTCTTCCATCCAGATCTTCACCCCAGACTCACCCACATAACACATTCCTGCAGCTTTTCCTCGTGCGCGCCTATGTTATCATTTCAGTGCGAAGTTATCTAACAAGAAGTCATCGATATCTTCTGAAAGGGGGAATTATTAATGTGTTATTTTTAGCTAATGCATTGCGTCGTGGCTATTGGACTCCCATAATTCACCGTTCCTTACACAAGACACCATTGCCTTACGGGCATCAGAAATGCCCCGGGGCCGAGCATCTTTGCGGTGCCCTGCTTGCTCTGTTTAGGAAACAGGACAGAAAGACCACGACCACCTCCCGCATCGCCTGCTCCCTTGGCCTCGGCGTGAACGTGGGGAATCACCGGGTTTGGGAGCCGCAGCACCCACTGCCTCCCAAAACGCTGGCCCCCGAGCCCGACTCTGCTGGGGCCAAGGGAAATATTTTGCTTGACTTCAGCGCGGCCGGGGTCGGGACCCAGAAAGGGCGGCTCCCGTAAAATCCCTCACTTTCATTTTTATATACACATATAGTACTCGAATCGCCAGATGTCGGTTTAAACATTGGTACCCTTGAGTCCTCAATCTTCACTTCTGTTAAACACAACCGTGTCACCGTCCCTCTCCCAGTCTGCATTCAAAATACCAGGTTAGCGCCGGTAAATTAGCTCCTCGCCGTAGCATGCTATTGCATAATTTTAAAATGACTGTATGGGTTCCTAAATTGAAAAGGTGATGATCCTCTAAAGATTTACGCTCGGCACAGCGGAGTCTATGCGGCGTCACCTTTGGAGGCTCCCCGGGCTGAAGGTCATTATCAATCGCTGTTTAACCAGCCAAGACATGCACGCAGGCAAAGGTTAACTGAGCATGGACCCATCCGACCGCCTTTGTCAGCTCCAGACAATTTGTAGCCTAATAAAGCCGCTCTGATTGCACTTAACACCTGCTTTAAAATCCAGCCTCATTAATACTGTGCTAATGAAACAGAAATCTTCTAGCAAGGGCAGAGTCAAAGACGAGGGGTTTGCCTTCCATCGGATGACCTCAATGGCATTTACCCACCAGGCAAGATGTTTGCAAAGCTCTTCTGAGGAAAACGGTTGGGAATAATTGCCCATGATACTTTAATTCAATTTTAAAAGCAAACAAACAAACAGCTCACGTTCGCCTCGAACGGCACAGAGGTTTCTCAGTTTGGTGGGACGTGCTATGTGTTTGTCCCGAAGGCTGCTCTGGTTTCAGCCCAACGAACGCTGGCCACGTGGAGCGGGGAGGAGCGGGTGCAGGACAGTGCCAGGCGCCCATTCCCTGCTCTCTGACAGGCATCCACCACTACGCCGAACAATAACCAAGCAGAAAAAAATAGAATTTAATAAAATAGACATTTATAATCATCTTCCTTTTGAGTTTCCACTTGCCCTGGACAATAACAGCCAATGATGCCGACCCCACCTGCCCCGAGGTCAGCCCTGGGGACGTTCTCTCCCCTGTCCCCAGTGCAAACCCCATCCACAGGGACCATTCAACACAAACACGGTCCCTCCAGGCAGTGGGACCCCAGGGAGGCACAACCCCCCCGTGACTCACACCCCCTCCAAAGCCCACTGAAATCTGTTTCACTTGAAGCGAGCAGAGAGAGGTGAGCTGCTATTTTCCTTTCGGTGTAGATTATTTGTCTTCGTTCTTTATTTAACTTCTGCCTAAATGTAATAATCTCTCGCAGAGACGGAGATTAAAGCCACGTTGGCAGGGATGTTTCAACATTAACCAGAGAGGCGAGTGAGCGATGCCAGACCTCGAGTAAATCCTCTCCACTTGAGACTTCGAAAACTAGACTAGACAAAATGTTGGTGGAAACGTTACGGGGAGAAATCCTGCACTTTCTCAGGGTAATGGACTACCGGGTGACCTGGTAGGTCTTGATTTTCACTCCTTGGAGGAAAATCCTCCTTTTCTCCTCTTTTTAAATGGTCCCCTTCCAGGAAAGCATGTGACAGCCTTGCATAAGAAGCCAATACAATCCAAGATTTCGTCATTGCTATGAGAAGAAACCACTCTGGCTGTGAACACCGATGCTCTGGTGGGCAAAAGCTCAAGAGATTTGCAGTTTGCCAGTCTCATCCGTGCACAAAGGGCAAAACTCTGCTCCTGCACAGGCTGGCAGGAGCTGCGGGTGACTCACTGTGAACTTTGGCCATTTGCACAGAAAAGTCAGCCCTGACCCGAGCTGAATCATCCCATTTCCACTCTGCTGTGTCTGCGGCAGCCCCGGACATCCCGGGATATGTCCTGCTGGGGTCACGGAGCAAACCCAGCCTTGAACCTACAGGGAGTCTTCTGGGGTGTTGAAGACCGGGTTATTCAAACCCTTGGGGGGTTTCTGTGGGGAAGAGCAATTCCTAACCCTAAATGTTCAAATACTGGTAAATGAGATTAAATAAAGGAAAAGCCCATTTCTCGGGCAGCTCTTCCGCCTGCTTTCTTTCCAGCTTTCTGCTGGGCACTTGCACGATGGTGTTACCACGCACGTCCTCGTGCTCCCACTGCTTGGACGCTGCTTTTCACAGCTTGCATCCTTCGAGCACTCCTTATAACAAGTGCTCGGTGTTCAAAACCCCGCGAGGCTGGCTAACGGAGATTATCAGGCCATCTTTCTCTGTCTCCTCTCCTTTCCAGCTCCAATCCCCTCTGGTAATAGCCAATTTTACAGCTATTAATATGTACAAGAAACCCTTAAATTAGAAGATCCTCCGCAGGCTGCTGCATAGCAAAGGATTTGCTTAATCCAGTAATAGGAGCGGTGCTGGCTGGAGACGCCCGGCAATTTCAGCATTAGCTAAAAGAGAGCGATTCTGCTACGGGAAAACTCAGGCAGAGGCTTTCTTCACCAGAACACCTTGTCCCACCACAATTCACATTTAAAACCTCAATATTCAAGGCTTTTCTGCCCATTGCCGGTGCAGGATCCGGGCAGCACCGCTTGAGAGCCTCTGCCCCACCAAGTCAGAAGAGGGGAGTGATGCCCAAACCGGGAACCACCGGCACGTTTGCGGGTCTGTTCACTGCAAAGGGAGACTTGGCCCTGAGCAAGACACAGAGCAACTCACCGAGTTAATAATGTATTGTGCAAAATGAAAAATGCATCAAAAAAGAAACTAGCCTGGACTGAAGAGATGCAGCGCAGGGTGCGCTGGTGGAAAGCTCAGCCTGGAGAAGGTGGTCCTGCCTCAGAGACCGGATCCAGCCTTGTGGCATCTGGGGCTGCTCAGAGATGCACCGTGAAGCTGCATTTGCTCTGTGAAAGACCAAGAAGTAAATAGGGCAGTGGCACACATGTGCCTCCCGGGGACACTTTTCCACCAAAAATAGTCCTGCCAGGGAATTGGGGCTGGGCTGTGAAGACGGAGTCCTTGGAGGGTTTGGAGGGTACCGTGCATGGGTGAAGGTCCCGGGCTGACCACATGTGCTGGCTCGCTCCTCCCGGCGTGAGCAGCAGAGCCTGTAACCATCCCTTTGAACATCGCCTGGGATGGAGGGGACTCCCGCCAGCCTCTGCAGCCACTTTTCTGTTCCTTGAAGAACCCTGTCATCCCGCTATTCTTTCCCACAAAGCTAGCCTGGTTGTTTTCTCCTCTTCTGGGTCCTTCAGATGACGTGCATTGAAGGGAGCGAGAAATCCCCACGGCGCTCCTCAAAGGAGGACAACATCTCTGGGCTGCCTCCGCAGCAAGGCCAAGGAAGCAGGGAGCCTTGCAGACTTGAAAAACAGGAGAAAACATCTTTCAACCCCGAAACTGGTGGATATTAAATCCAAACGCGCTGCTGCCACCGTAATGAATTCATCTTCGAGTGCGTTGGGTGAGAGGATAAGTAGATGCAAAGCGGGGATGATATTCTGGCAGCCGCGTGCAGCTCGTTAAATCGATTGGCGGGAGCCAGTGTGTTTCATGCAAAGAAGTTTAATTTCTGTTTGGGCAGACAGATGCTCTGAGGTATCTCAGCGTGCCACAGGCTGTGTTCGTACTCTTGGCTTATACAAAACAAGCGTGGATAGTTTTATCTGTGAGTCAGTGGTGACTGAGACATCGAGATGCGGGATTTTTTACAGCTCTCTTACAAGGAAAATAGAGAAAAGAAGTTTGAATGCTTAATAAGAGTTGTCAAATAGCTGTGAATCTTAGCTAAGGTAATTTAACACGTATTTATGCAAGCTGTATGCTGTGTTTTGTGTCTGCGTAAACCTGTGTGAAGATACTGGTGTGCCAACTCAAGGGACGAGCTGGATTAGCTGAACTACCCTAACACTGGGACAATTTCTTGAAGCCCTCTTGTTGCTTGTCAATGAGACTACAAAAATAAACCAAGCTTGAGAAGAACTAAACATTTGGATAGATTTTTCTGCCCCAAATAACATGACAGTGATCAAACAGCTTCTGCTAAAGTTTTTCAGGATCACAGAATCATTTGGTTGGAAAAGACCTCTAAGATCATCGAGTCCAACCGTACCTGGCCACCACTAAACCATGTCCCTAAGCACCTCGTCTGCCCGGCTTTTAAATACCTCCAGGGATGGGGACTCCACCACTGCCCTGGGCAGCCTGTTCCAGTGCTTGACAACCCTCTCCGTGAAGAAGTTTTTCCTAATATCCAATCTAAACCTCCCCTGGCACAACTTGAGGCCATTGCCTCTCGTCCTATCGCTTGTTACTTGGGAGAAGAGACCAACCCCCACCTCACCACAGCCTCCTCTCAGGCAGTTGTAGAGGGCGATGAGGTCTCCCCTCAGCCTCCTCTTCTCCAGGCTGAACAACCCCAGGTCCCTCAGCCGCTCCTCACAGCACTTGTGCTCCAGACCCTTCCCCAGCTTCGTTGCCCTTCTCTGGACACGCTCCAGCACCTCCATGTCCTTCTTGGAGTGAGGGGCCCAAAACTGAACCCAGCACTCGAGGTGTGGCCTCACCAGTGCCCAGTACAGGGGCACCATCACTGCCCTGGTCCTGCTGGCCACACTATTCCTGATACAAGCCAGGATGCCGTGGATAACTCACCTCCAGCTGTGGACAACTGTAGCCACCAGAAATTGGCTTGAGAAATAAAATTCACAATGAATATGTTTATAGTGGTCACTGAAAATTAAGTTTAACTACGTGCTCTGATCAAACTGCACATACTTGGCTGACAAATAGTGTTTAAAAGACACCACGAGTCAGATTTAGCACCAATTAAGCTGGAGAGCATGGCATTTAATTTGCATTTTAGGGGATGAAATGGGATGCCGAGCGGTGCTCGGCTGAGCGCAGCTGCAAACGTGGCCCTTGGCAAGCCTTGAGAACCCGAAGAAGTG
This sequence comes from Balaeniceps rex, assembly GCA_013401315.1. Classification (NCBI taxonomy): domain Eukaryota; kingdom Metazoa; phylum Chordata; class Aves; order Pelecaniformes; family Balaenicipitidae; genus Balaeniceps; species Balaeniceps rex. The sequence goes on along the minus strand of VYZW01040848.1, from coordinate 81,897 downwards.
CAAGAGATGGCTCACACGAGCAGCAAGAGGTGACACACGCCAAGTCATCCCTGGAAAAGGGCTCCTGAGCCCCGCCGCCTACCTCCAGCTTCCCACGGGGCGGTCTGACTCCCCAGGCCATTTTTTTATTTTAAGATAACGAAAACGGGACGCTGCAAAATCTTCCCTCCATACATATGCGCGTACACGAGCTTTAGGTCGCAAACTCCAGCAGATGCTTGGCTTAGCTGAGCGCAGCTGCAGAAGTTATGCTCTACAAAGCACTGGCTGGGGAGATGATAAGACACACGCCAGCGACGCACCACCATTATAAAAATAATAAGAGCCGTACCCTGTGGCAGCTGGGTGTAAATTCCTGCGGTGTGGTAGCTCCTGCCACGTACTGATTAGAAATGTATGAACCTTTGCTATGCACGCTTGGCTAAATTGCCATCTTTTTGGCAGCAACTTCTCCAAATTTAACCTCCGGCTTAACCATCGCCAGCTGGGACTCTCGTTGATGTTCAGAGCAGGGATAGGACGCAAAAAAACAGGGTTCTTGCCCCAAAACCACCGCCCAGCCCCGCAGAGCACTTTTGGGAACACCACATAGGACACCATTGTCGGGGATAAATTCAGGTTTCCTCTGCAGAGATTTCTGGCCGCCGAGCGCTGCGGAGAATTGCAGGGGCCGCGCACGATGTTATCAGGGCACGTTATCCCCGCGGGAAGGCTGGAATTATTTTTCTCAGACTGTTTCAACCTGTTCATTACCTTTAGTGAATTTTCGGGAATATTTATGATGCCACTGAGCGGAACTGTGGTAGCTCTTGGTTTGTGCATCCAAGAATAGTAAAGTAATAAAAGCAATTGTAAGCTAACACTGCTTTTGTTAAGCAGAGTTGTATTATTTCTGCAAAACGTTTTTATTCTGGTTTTGCCTTCAAATTGAAGTGTTTGTTGTCTGTTTCGTGTTACTCTTCTACATCATTTTATTTCACCGCGATGTTTGAAATACGCATGCACAACTGCTGCTGTGCTTTCCACCTTGAATGAGCTTTTTATTGGACTTCTCTCAAGTGTTGCTAAATCACCACAAATTGGAGTCTTCAAAGTACTTGGTCAGAAAATAGATTGAATCATTTATTCCAAAGACTTCCCAAAGAGGAGGATTATTTCCATTTTTCAGCAGAGCCTCTGGTTTACGCATGACCTCGAGCTCAAGAAAACAGATCTCCAGAGATGTGTTGTTTTTAGATGGGGGTCTGGTAGTCTGAAGAATGCAAAAATATTCTTCAGCCAGCAGAGCAGGAGGGATTGATATGTAGATGTTGGTGCTACCCAGGCCATGAAAGCCCGAGTGAAGAGCTTTATTTTTTTCTCCTTTCAATTCATGTGATGCCTACACCTCTTCTCAAGGACAAAATCTTTAAACGCAAGCAAAGAAGTGTTGTCATCGTCTTGTCAAAAAACAATTGCATCTGAAAACTTGCAAAAAAAAAGATTTTAAGGATAAAATTTAAAATTGGAACAGGTTACACGGGAGGTGCTGATAACCCCATGCTGCCTCGTGCCACTCAAGGCACCCCCGTAGCGTCTCCCTTTATCAGTTTTGCATGAATAGATCAATCTTTTTAAACAAATACGGAATTAAATGAGTGTTGTAGCTGGTTGTGAGTTCAAGAAACTGTCTGAATGTACTCGCACAGAAGACGTTTGAAAGGAACATTTTCTTGGATTGTTTCCTTGAAACTATCTGAATAGAAGTCTTTGTGCTGCTGAACAAGTCTTCATAAAATCACATTAATTTGGGGGTTTGGAAAGCTCAGCTGACTGCAGCAAAGCAAACAAGAGCCGCTCACCACGCAATGAAATGCCTGTGCCCGTTCGTAAACTCCTCATGAACGATGACACATACGTCTCTATTTACTATTGATTCGGGAGCGTCAGACACCCTTATTCCCCATAAATTAAAACCAAACAGAGGTGGATACCCTCGCAAAGGCTTTAACTCTGCTGGGAGGTGAACAGGTCAAAATCTGTGCGCGGAGGCTTCTTCCAAAACATATGGTTTCATGAAAAGCAAAGATTTCTCTTGGGAAAATATCAGTTCCAGCCTAATACTTAAGTATTTTTTCCTGCAGGAGATGTCAACACAGCCATTTTTACTTAGTTTTTATCTGAAACGTCGTGCTGCTGTGGTTGTTCAAAACTGGAGTCTGAGGACATGTAAGAACTGTCATTTGCCGTCAATGAGGAGAAGAACCAGCAAAATGAGGAGGGTGCTGCACCCTCTCGCTGCCCTAATTCTTCCAGAAATGGCCTGACAGTTGCAGGTGGACATTTGGTGGAAACCAGGCTGAGGGTTGCAGG
>VYZW01040848.1:44301-79422 GCA_013401315.1 Balaeniceps rex | reverse complement strand
TGGAGTTGCAGGTGGGGAAATTGGTGGGAACCAGGCCGAGGGTTGCAGGTGGACATTGGTGGGAACCAGGCCGAGGGTTGCAGGTGGACATTGGTGGAAACCAGGCTGAGGGTTGCAGGTGGACATTGGTGGGAACCAGGCTGAGGGTTGCAGGTGGACATTGGTGGGAACCAGGCCGAGGGTTGCAGGTGGACATTGATGGGAACCAGGCTGAAGGCTTCAGGTGGACATTTGGTGGGAACCAGGCTGGACTCGATGATCTTAAAGGTCTTTTCCAACCACATGATTCTGTGATTCTGTGATTCTGACATTTGGTGAGAACCAGCCTGAGGGCTGCAGGTGGAGAGCTGGTGGGGTTCCTGTAGCTCAGCACCATGCCCAGTGGTGTTTCGCCGTTGGGAGAGGGCTTTTGGGGAGCCATCTCCCGCCCTCCAAGGCAGAACACCAGTGATGATGCAGTCCCTCTGGTGCCCACACCTTCACACCCCCCATGCCACTGCTCCGTCCTGCAGTGGGAAGGTCTAATTTAAAGCCGCCTTTGAAGTTTTAAATGATTTGATTCGTCTGCTTTAATGTTACAGCTCTCCTGGCCGTGTGGGCTACGCGAGTTGGCCATCGTTCACGGTCTTCTGGGACTCTCCGGGTAAAACGCACCAACGTTATTTGCTGTTAAGGGCAGTTGACGTTGACCTCCACAAGCTGACACTACACAAAAATCCATCAGCGCCTTTTTATTAAATTTCCGTCTTATTCCTTTCCTTTAAGTCTTAAAGGCCAAGTTTAAAACTCTCTTTTCTTTATCTTATACAGACTCCTTTTTCCACAAGTACCAGAAACGTAAATGCAGATTATTTCTCCCTATGGCAGGAACTAGTAAAATTAGTAAAAAAACAATACTGAAAATGATGCGTGGGTGCAGCATCTCAGTCCACTGTACATATTTATGTGCTCGTGGAAAAAAAAAATGATTATGGGGGTATTTAGTGCAATTGGATGTAAACCCCTTCACATTAATAAAAGCAAAGTGGGAATCGGTGCGCTGGAAACACAGGGAATTGTGGCATTGCTTGGGATGGCTTTTGGCGGTACATCGAGAGATTATTATCACGGTTGCACTTTGCGCTGCTCTCCAGGAGGCATTTTCTATTAAAAATCAGTTCTCCAGCCCTTGATTTAGCCGGAGACAAGTGCTGGTTTTCCTCTGGAAAAGCAAACGGCGGTGCCTGTGTTAGTGCTTCCTGTACGGAGATTGCGGGTCAGAGTTAAACCTTGTTGGAAGCGGAAGGGAAATGGCTTTCCCGGTGCCAGATCCGTGCTATCTTTAGTTCCTACCGGTCTCCGAGGTGTTTAAGGCTGATGAACTGTGCATGTTTAATGTTCAGATTAAATACGCTACTGTGTATATCTCAGAAGTGCAAATAATTGTTTGCATCTCTCAGAAAATTAATGTCAAGACCAAGGATGATAATTTTCATGTGAAAATTATTTAGCTATCGCCCCACTTTATATTAAAGGCAGTCGAGCTACAATCACCAGAGCTCTGAGTGAGTTTGTTGTAGTTGGGGCTGTTGCAAAGGCTCTTTTTTGTTCATCCTAGTAGAGCTCGGATGGTTTATTAAAGGAAAAAAAGGTATATTTAGTAAAATTTTGGCTTAGACTCATGACACCTATTTTCCTCACGCTCACATTTCTAACTCACCAGGAGCAAACGCATTTTTTTCTAATGCTGTTAGAAAGTTCAGATCTGTTTCCATATCCTTTCAGACTCCTTATCCTATTATAATTAATTAAGGGCTGATTAACTCTTATGTCTTTTATTGTCTCTTTGTCCCGGCTGCAGTCAGGACAGACGGCTGGGGTGGTGTGGTCAGCATCGTGGTGGCTGGGCGTGAACCCTGGCACCACGGAGGATCCCACCATGTCATCTTCTTGGGGTGGCCTTTCACTTGACCCCCATCAGGAGCCCGCTCACCTCTGCTGCAGCTTGAAATCTTTTGGGGGTTCTGTGAGTCCTCCTCCCCGCCAAAGGGGAGCTGAGCAAAACGGGGCAAGAGCACCCCTGAGAGCCATCCACTTCTCTGTTCCTGGGACAAGGATGTGCAGACGTACCAAAAACGCATTTTTTGAAAAAAGAAAAAAATGTTATATTTAGAATTTGTTGGTCAGAAGCAGCTTTATCTCACTCAGGTAAACACAAAACTGATTTGCTAATGTGATTACTGAGGGATGGGAGGGATGGAAGCTGTGGTCCTCTCCCCTGACCTCTTCCAGGCAAAGAGTGAAAAACCTTACCCGGTAAATTTAGCATCGTGCTTACCATGTCGGTTTGGGCTATAGACATCTCTCCTACGGCAAAACCTGACGTGGCTTGGACAAAAACACTCGGGAATTGACTCAGGGTCTCAACTACCCTCATGACTTGGCAGTGCTAGGTTAACGGTTGGACTCGATGATCTTAAAGGTCTTTTCCAAACGAAACGATTCTATGATTCCATGATTCTACGACTGAAGACGTGTGTCACCGGTAGCCGGAGCACGCCCAGCTTCCAACTCCAACCATCAGACTGTTATCCCTGCTACCAACCCTCCGCAGGGATGTGCAGCATCCCTCCTAAATCTGATAGGGACCATAATGGTCCTCAACCAGCAAAGGCTTTTCTCAAGGCTTGGTGGCCGGCAAATAAAAATCAATAAAAAAGCAAAAGGTTTACCAGGTTGTGGGAGGGAATTGGTGACCTTTGGCGTGCAGCCCCCTGCGATCGCCTCCCCCCATTCTATGAACCCCAGGGTCAAACCAAGGGGTTTAAGGAAGTTTAAAAGAAAGGATACGGCATCCAGGACGGGTAATTTTTAATATGTTGGGGTCGTTCGGAGACAAATTTGTGTAATGAGCGCACTAGAAATGGAAAGAAGAGATTAAAGGCCTGTTTGTCATGTACAGAAGTGCTTATCAGCCCTTCCCAGCTGAGCCCAGCTCAGATTAAAAATGATCTGAGAGAACAGGGGCTGACTGCAGCCATGGGTCTTCCCTTCCAGGCTAATTATAAAGTGCATATTAAACACGAGGCCGACGACGGAGCAGCTGCAAAGGTCTTTATCTATATTAAGAGACTGTCCACCTACATAATAGGAATAATTATTAAGAAAGGAAACTTAAAATGGAAATTGCACATAATGGCACATTATACATTTCCCTGATCCCACGCCTCTCTGGAACAGCACACGCCGCAGCACAGCTTTGGTTCGCATCTTGGGGCGATGCTGCGGGGCTTGTCCAGCCTCGCTGGGCGCTTCTCAGGGCTGCAGCCCTGCTTCCCCGCTCCTGCCAGCAGCCCAGGAGGAACAACTCCTCCTTCCAATATTGTTTTCCAGCTTTTCTTTTATTTTCGTACGAGATATTCCTAACCAAGATCAGAAATCGGGGCTCGAGCACTGTTTTTGCTCAATTTTTAAGAGCTCCTTCAATAGGGATCATGGAAGGGCAACGCACTGCTAGCGCTCCGGGTCCCCTGGGTCCTGCAGTTCAGAGCTGTCCACAGGGATGCTAAAAACTGAAGGCTCTAATTAATGACAAATTAATATATTACCCTCTCAATCCTAGAAGACTTTACCAGCCCAGGACAATCAACGGAGAGAAAGATGTCGAAATACAGGGAAAATAAAAGCCTGCAAGAGGAGGAAGACCTACACCCCTCCCTTTCCTACCTGTTGTAGGCATTTTGGGAGCCCACTGGCTCTAGCCCCTGCCTTCCCAAGGGGCTAGAGGGTCGGGGTGCTGCTGGTCTATAAGCTTGGGTGCTGCTGCACCCACTGTATGGGTTAAGGAGCCCTATTCATGCCAGTGGGTCCCAGCCCTCTGGTTCGTGCCTGTGTCTGCCCCCACATCACACAAAGACAGCCCAACCTCAGCGATGTTTTCAGGCAGGGGTCTCGGAGAGGGCCAGGGGCATAATCTGCAAGAACAAGCAAAAGAGGGTCTGGCAGGGTGAAAATTAATTTCTGCCGCCTTGCACCAGCAATCAGACGTGTTTCAAGACAGATGTGTCTCCCAACAGAGCTATCCAGCTCAGCCCCATCGTCTGGGGGGAGCAGTTGGAAGCGGGATGAATTGCACACTGGCACAGGTCTGTCGCACGTTCTGCGGAGGGAATGGGGATGGGCTGGGATTTTCCCAGGTCTGGCTCTGCTGAGTTCCCATCCCCATCCCATCTGAAGTGCCCCAATTATTTTTGCCCAGATGCCTTTGCCACGCAGCTCCCCCTTCCCGAGCGGCTGGGCGGGAAGGTGCACGCTCATCTTTGCTTCTTTTCCCCCACGGTGTAAATCAGGAACAGGGGGGGAGGCGAGCGAAAGCGGGGAGGGTGGCAGAGCCCTGACGGACGCAGGATTTATTGCACCGCTCTGCACTTCATCCCCCGAGCTTTGCCTCCGTATATGGGGGATGAGCCACGAAGGGAAATGTTTCGGCTAACTTTAGCTTCTCCTTCTTCATGATCTGCCTGGATCTGCATTCTTCCAGGGCTGCTCAGCAAAGCCCCGTGCTGCGTGGCCCTGATTTCTGCCTAAAACCAGGGCAGCGAGGAGCCCCGGGAGCCCCCGTGAAAGGCAGAAGGTTCTGGAGAGCCCCAGTTCAGCTGCTGTGGGGCAGTTTCCCAGGGCAGGTGTCCTCCTGGGGTGGCTTTGCCCAGGTGGCTGCAGCAAGAATGGCTTGTTTCCCTAAACTGAAGGGAAAAAAAATGTTGTTTTGTTCCCATGGAAAAAAAAAAACAACAAAACAAAAACCGCCACCAGTGAGACATGGCCGTGGGAGCAGGCAGCGCTCCCGTCACACAAGCCCACTCGCTGTGTCCAGGAAGCCGGGTTTCCTGCTGGCTTCTCCACGGATGTAAAGGAGGATGCTCTGCTCCTCCGGCCAAAGCCGGAGCACGAACATGCTCCAGGGCCAGATACCGACCATCAACATGCTCAGATGACTTTTGGGCACCCCCTGCCCAGGGCGGTCCCACCCCTGGGATGGACAGTGCAGGGATGGATGGACAGACGGACAGCAAACTCTTACCACTGCCCTCGAACACCTCAGGGGTTTCGGACCCTACGGGCCAGGAAAGGCAGCGCACGCTGCAGCCATTTCTTCCTGCTGCCAAAGCAATTAAAGGCAATTTAAGCTCCCCCGTGTGAGATGGGACCTAGCGCGCATGTTGCAGGATGAGCATTTAAAGAAACGCCTCTGGGGTCATTATTTGCAGTCCCTGGCCATTGCTGCATCACGCTGGTGTGTTTTGGGTGCCTCCGGCATGATGGGCCACCAAACTCTTAGCTGAGGCTCTTCGGCCAAAATCAGTCACCCTCTGGCAGAGGAGCCGCGGAGAATCATGCCCCGGCCGCATCCAGGCTGCCTTGCTTCCTCCAGCGTGGTGTGAGCCGTGTGTCTGTCCTGGAGCCGTTCCTGGCAGCATCCCCATCCCGCATCTGGCTGATCCTCCCTCTAGGACCCCTGTCCCATTACCGACACAAGGTTACCCATACGGAGAAGCTCAGCACCCATGCTGAGAGCTCTTTACAAGCACAATTCTGTCTTTTGAATACAGCACTACGCTGCAAAAAATTACCCCCCCAAACCCCAGGGGTTTCAGGTGATGTTCATCACCAGTTGCGTTTTTTCACTGATTTATCCGAGCCGCTGCATGGCACCAGCTCCTGCAGATTGCTGCCCTGAGTGCATTTTTTTGGAGGGTCAAGCTGGCCATCGCCATCGCAAATAGCTTGCAAATAGCTGTCTCTTTTGGTCACATCCTACCTGGCAGGATTTGCCCCCAAATCACTCCTGAAACCTAGAAATTATGCTTTTACCTGAGCCATAAAATGTGTCATTAGACTACAAACTCTGGACGTGCTGATCTTTCAGTCCCCAGTGTTCACAGTCCGTAAGCAGGGTAAAACTGGACTCCCGATGGGAGAGCAGAGTGATGGGGACCGGGCATCACCACTGCTGCATCCTTTAAAAGCAAAGTTGCCAAATCCCTGTCTAAGATGAGAATAACTTATTCCTGCTTCTATCTGTGGCACAGACGCACCTTGACTTCCACTGCCCTATGGAGCTATACATACGTGTCTTGACCATATATAATATATATAGTATACGTTCATATAACACATATCAAAGCATACATTTAGCTTTGTATTTAAGCATTTTTGATTTATCCCCAGATCATCATATTCCCTACACTGAGACAAATCTTGCTACCCAGGGGAAAGCCAGAATTCTGGCAGAAAACCCAGCTTCCCAAAAAAACCCAAGTCACACTGTCGTGTGCTCGTGTAAAATATACAAACTGTTCTAAGGAAACCAAAATGTCTTTTCAAACGCCACATAAGCGGTGACGCTGCTCAGCATCAGGGGCCAACGCAGGAGCGGCGCGGGCCAGAGGCTGCCCTGCCACCAACGTTGCTTTGCGTGGTCCAGCCCTTATGCGCAAGAGAGGGGAAAAAAATACATGAAATGTTCTAGAATATCCGTATTTCTAATATTTCAATAAAAATAGCCCACCAACCTGCCTTGTATGGCACAGTTTCTCAGTTTTGTCTCGATGCCAGCATTTGCAGGGCTCTGATTTTGCTAGAAATACTTTATCCTGGGAAGAAAGAGCCTTTTTTACCCCTCTCCTGGAGTACCAACATATTGCTGGGGTCCTCCGAGGACACCATTCCCCATCCCCGGGTACACCCTGCAGCATCGAAGCCATGGCAACCGCGCTTTGGGATGCCCCGTGGTAGCAGGGAGTGTGCATCCTCCCCGGCATCCCCCGGTCCCAAAGCTGCAGAGTGGTTGGGAATGGCCAGGGCTGGGAGAAGGGCTGCAGCACCGTCCCCTTTGCTCCCCTACTCCCACCGGTGCCTAAAAACCAGTGAATTACCAGAAAAAAAAAAAAAAAAATCTAAAAATGAGGCTGCACAAGCAATCACCAACCACCACTCACATCTGATGTGCACATCGCCAAGAGGAAACTTGCTTGGGTTTGCAAAAGCTGCGAGAGAGGGAACTGGCCTAAAACTGCAATATTTATACAGTCTTGTTCATATATCCTCTGCTGAAACCAGACCAAGCCTGGGGGGATTTTCTTGGCAGACCCTGTATTGCAAATGGCAGATTTATTAGCGCGGAGTGAAGCAATCCCAGGCTATCGGTGCCTGCACAGTATCTCCAGCGTGAATTGAAAACAAAGATTTGATTGTCTCTGTTTATCTGAAATGATTTATAAAACAGTTCTTCGCTTGGAGCTGGGGGAAGAAAAACATTTGTGTTCTTATCTGAGATCTTCTCTTTCTTTTTTTTTTGTGTGTTTTTAAGGAAAAAAAAAAAGTCACATGGTTGAATCGAGTATCAGGGCAGCGTTGGCTCTCGTCCCCTGTAGGGCCGTGGTGGGGGTGTCCCCACCCTGGGCACGCTCCGCTTCTGGCATCTCCACTGGGGTCATGTTTGCAGATAACAAACTCCAATCCAGAACCTGCTGCAATTAATGAGAAGTTTCCTAATGAGCTCGTTACGCTGCGGAGCCCAGCCCCGCTGCAACCAGCACGCGCATGCAGGCGGCCGGGAGGACGGGGTGATGCACAAGGGACGTGGCCGCTCTTTGCAAAGTGGAAACGTCCTCTGCTTTTTCTTACTAAAATGAGAAATTAGATGTGAGCGTGATGCCGGCGTGGTCCCGCTGCCGGCCGAGCATGGCTTCAGGGTCTCAGCCCCGGCAGCTGCTCCGGCGCGGATTTGGGGGGGGTCTCGGCGCACCTGGGTGGCTTTGGCAAACAATAGTCTACGGGCCAAAGGCTGGAAAACCCAGCCGGAAAGGAAATGACAGCATTCACACCCAGGAGGGTTAAAATAACTTGCTAGCGGCAAACATCCTGGAGTCCCTGCACGTGGAAGCACGTGTAATTGTCTTTAAGGGGAATTGTTCTCAGGTTGGCAGAAAATGAAGCCGGTGCCCGCAATGGGCTCACCTGGCCAGGCAGCAATAAAGACCTGGAGGAGCTGGCAAGAGCTGGAGGTAAATTATTAATATACAGCCAATAACATTCCTTCTCAGCTGGGAGAAGGTTGCTGCTTGTTTATTTTCCCTGAGCACGGGCTAGTGAGAATATCTATTCAGTTATTTATTTACGGTACACAAATCTTAGTCCTACAACTCATCTGACGGGCAGGCGGCAGCCCCGGGAGGCTCACCACAAGGTCCCCAGCCCCGCAGCCGTTCCTCCTGCGTGGACTGCCCTCCCCACTCCTGCACCATCTCCACACCACCCTACCGTTGAGTTTACAGCTGCAGAAGCAGGTGACAGAGGTTAATTAGGTAACGGGCTATTAATGCTGGTGGTAAGCTGTTGAGGAACATGGATGGAAGACCCGCCATGCAGCCCCAGGGCTTTGCATCGGGCCACGAATTCAGGCGAGACCTGGGAAGGTTTGCACAAGGAAGGGTGATGGAAACGTTGGCTGTGCTGCACCTCAGCCTCCCTCCGTCGCCCCAGCATCAGACCCTGGGGTTTCACGATGATGTTCCTCAGCCTTCCTGAGACGAGTGCGATCCCCAGCAGGTGACCTGCAGCTGCACAGCTCTCTCTGCCTGGATCTGGTCTCAAAATGGGATTTCGTGCACCGGCCCGGCTTAACATCACTGCAAAAAAAGGTCTCTCTGAAGCAGACTTGCTCGCGGGGTGCACGTAACAGATTTATACCTGCTAATCCCAGACCCATCCCCTCGCCCTAGCACCAGGCGCATCCTTCAAACTGCTTTTTATCACCCACGCAGAGCTTCAAAAGCAAATCACAACATTTCAACGCATCTCCAAAATTGCTGAGGAGCCAGCATTGCCCTGGCGAAAGCCCCGGCGGGCAGCCCAGCCCCTTGTGCAAGGGGCATGCATCTTCTTCCCAGGCTCCCACTGGGCGTCGGGGCTGCCCTGGCACCACCACAGCCCCCGGAAGGAATGAGCACATTTTCAGCAATGCAACTTTTGCTCTATTGCAACACCAGGAGCATCTGCAGAATATTGCACCTTTCGGGTCTCTGCAGTGTGCCTGTGACCCTGCTGTGTTCTAAGACCAGGAGGTGGTCCTTGACCAGGAGGTGGTCCTTACCGGTCCTTCTTTGGACTATTTGTGAAGGGTCTGGAGCACAAGTGCTGTGAGGAGCGGCTGAGGGACCTGGGGTTGTTCAGCCTGGAGAAGAGGAGGCTGAGGGGAGACCTCATCGCCCTCTACAACTGCCTGAGAGGAGGGTGTGGTGAGGTGGGGGTTGGTCTCTTCTCCCAAGTAACAAGTGATGGGACGAGAGGCAATGGCCTCAAGTTGCACCAGGGGAGGTTTAGATTGGATATTAGGAAAAACTTCTTCACGGAGAGGGTTGTCAAGCACTGGAAGAGGCTGCCCAGGGCAGTGGTGGAGTCCCCATCCCTGGAGGTATCTAAAAGTCATGTAGATGTGGCACTTAGGGACATGGTTTAGTGGTGGACTTGGCAGAGTTAGGTTAACGGTCGGACTTGATGATCTTAAGGGTCTTTTCCAACCCAAATGATTCTATGATTCTATAAGCTCAATGTTTTATTTGGTGCAATTTTGCATGATGAAAACAGTTAACACAGGGAAGTTTCTGAATTCGGCGAGGATGAACGGCTGTTTTGCAGCAGTGTCCTGGCCGGCTGCTGAAGCCTCACGTAACGCCGTGCTCGCTCCAGCAGGATTTAGCTAATGGAAGGCTGAAGGCCCATTCCATTTTTTTTTTTTTTTTTGGGTAGCAAAACAATGTGAAATGCGTTGGTGGATGGAGGTTTATTTGGTTTTAAGGTGGTACCAGTTTTGAACCTCTCATTCTTTTCCGGCTAATGAAAGCTGAGAAATACCACGTGTTTCTTCATAAAAGCAATACATTTGCCAGAAATGGAATAAATCCCATTAAAAACACAGACATGAATAGGCTGTGTGTGTGGACCTCTTTGTGCTGGCTTCGCTCAAGCACTTATTTTTATACTTTTTCCCATCCCATCCTACTTCTACCTTTAAAACACCCTTTCAAAAAGCCTCCTTCTGCCCACCCCACGGAAAGCAGACACTTTCTATGAATTCATTAGCGCCGTGTCACTTCTGAAAACAAATTACCAGTGCAAATTGTTATCTACCATAATTCACTGTAGCCGCGTTCAGTTACACCCAGGCATCGTTTTGTTGCCTTATGATCAAAGCCCGTTTTCCTGAACGATCCCGGGTAGTAACTTCCTCTTAGGCTATATTTATTTTTCCAAAAAAATAAAACATTGGCACTCTGCCCCCAGCCCTCCTTGGCATGGCCAAGTGATAAAGCCATGTCCTCAGCCCATCCTCGTGCTGCAGAGGTTGGAGGGAAGTCTCACGGGTAGGGTAAAGCTGCTCCGAACGTCTCCCCAGCATCGTATGAAAATTGATGTTTAGTGCAGAAAAACACAGGAGAAGAATGTCAGGAATGGTTCAAATAAAAACAGTGCTGAAAACACAAGGTAGTTAAAAGCCACGTTTTCTTTCAGACTGTATTCACTCGTCATAAAATGTTCGTTTCTGAAGTGGGCTAGGGTTTTAATGAAAAGCAGCCAAAATGCCAAAGCCCTGGCAATGTGGGAAGCACGAGCAGCATCAGGGGGAGCAGCAAAGCCCCCTCGCTGGGGAGCTCTGACTTCTAGGGTCGGCAAAACCCTCCATGTGTTTCAAACCCACGTAACCCCTTTCTCTGGCTCCAGAAGGTGAATCACATGCCCTAGAGCAGAGCTTTTCCCCCTTTGCTCACAACATGGGCTCAGGGATGCTCAGGAGCACCCACACAAATTAGACACGCAGTCATATTTGCATGGAAGTTGCCTGAAATAGGATGTTTATCCCAATATAACCTCTTGAGCACATCACGATGTCCTTCATGTCACTGCTACCTACCCACCATGGCCATCTCCATCTCCATCACCTCTATCTGGGTCAATGGTTCCCACTACCTGGCCAGGGACACCACCGCTGATGCTCCCGGGTGGTCCCTGCCGCTCTCCCTACCTGCCTTGTCCATGGCTGGGTTATTTAAGATACGCTTGGCTGCCTGGAGAGGGGCTTTTGTATCCTTCTGCGTTCAGGAGAGCGTGCCCCCAGGGATTACTCTAATGCAGTCTTCCAAATTCAGCGCCGAAGTCAGCTGTTACAATTAATTAGCTGTGTTGCTTAATCCTACTGTAAGTCCCTAATGATTTGGTGCTTCATTGGAAATCTCGTAATGTCCCCTATTGCTGCTCAGCCTCAAATGCAGCGCAGGTGAAAGCAGAGAAGAAGTAATGCAAGCGCAGCACGGACCGAGGACGCATGTGATCTGCTCGCCGATGGGAGCTTCTGCTTCCCAAATTCCCATAAAACAGGTTCTAAAAGCCCGTGCCAGCCTTCAGAGCACACCTGGCCATGAGGAGCTGTCGGGGCACCTCGATGCTGGGTTCTCGAGGGAGGTTTTGGTTAACCCTTGCGAGGCAGGAGGATGAGGATGCTGCTTGTCACCCCCGGTGCGGTCACTGTTATTTAAGGCGACCTGCGATTTGGTCGCGGGGCCCAGCAAAATAAACTCCATAACATAAAAGTACATTTCCCAATCCATTGAAAAACTCCTTTCCCAACATTTCTTTTATAGGTACTGGTTTATGGAGCTATATTTTAACTTCACCTTTCTTCTTTTATTTGGCCGGCTATTGTGTTGGTTTATTGTGGGGTTATTTTCCCAGTGAATTAAATTCTAGCTGGCTGCCCAGGGGTTTACTCATGCAGGTATTTCCGTTGCTTACCGTGGCTCTGCCCTGAGGAAAGCTTTCCTGTATAAACAAGGATTTACAGGCTCTCAGACAGGTGAACACACCTGAATTTGGCATCTCCTGGTATTTACATTCACGCAGCCCTTGCTTTGCTTTTCAAATCACGCGTGGAGGGGCCATTCCCAGCGTTACACTCTCAGAAACCTCGCTCCGGCATAAGCCCTTAATCAAGCCTTTATTTGGCAGCACCGATTTTATCCTTTTTTTCCAGATTTATTGCACTGCAAATGTCTGGTTTAAAGATGCTGGAGCTGCCCGCCGCTCGTGATGGGGGAAAAGCCTGTCATCCCCTGCGGGGCATCCCAAGGTGAGATGAGCCCAGGCTGCGCAGGACCCACACCGTGCTGGGAATTGGATGCTTAAACATGTGTGTTTCATGATATTAGAAGTATGCCAACCTTCCTTTCCTTACTGGGAATGAAGACCCCAAAAGTGGGTCCCAAGAGCAGCTATGGTAGGAGAAGGCGGGTCGTGATGTGCTGTGAACCCAGGTCTGTGCCCGTGCCGGCGCAGGCCGTTAGATGCTTGAGCAGCTTGAGATTCAGGTGTCGCATCAAGAAACAGTTGTAGGCAAATAAGAGAGAAGGTTCTAATCAGATCAGAGAGCGGAGGCTGATAATTCTGCTTGGGAAATATCGTTTAAACCTGCCCTCACCTCCATGCTAAAATCAGCGTTTTGAAAACAGAGATTAAGTCCCCCAAACTGTTTCTCCCCAAGACATCCTCCTCCCAGCACGTCTTTTAGAATCACAGAACCATTAAGGTTGGAAAAGACCTCTAAGATCATCTAGTCCAACCGTCAACCCAGCACCACCATGCCTACTAAACCAAACTAAACCTACTAGACCTGTCCCAAAATGCCACGTCTACACGTTTTTTGAACACCTCCAGGGATGGGGACTCCACCACCTCTCTGGGCAGCCTGTTCCAATGCTTGACCACTCTTTCAGTAAAGAAATTTTTCCTAATATCCAATCTGAACCTCCCCTGGTGCAACTTGAGGCCATTGCCTCTCGTCCCATTTCAGAAGCCCAAGCATCCCGCAGGCGAGGCGGTCCCTCTCATAACTTGCGGTACATCGTTGCTGGTATTTGCAGTGCCTTAGAGGTGAGGAACACTTTTGGCAGGGGGCTGATTGGGCACGTAATGCTCGCAAAAAACACATCCCTACTCCAGGACACTTCTGCAAACCTGCTCAGCATCTTCCAGGCTAAGCATCACCCACGGGTGGGAGCCACGTTATTACTGAGCTGTGCTTAACCCCGACCCTGGCATAACCAAAGATGAAATACCAACACTATAGTGATGATGTCAGCTGAGTCTCAGGTCACACTTAACCGGATTTTAATACAGAGATGGGTCAAAAAGTCTTTGTGACCTGAGGCTAAGAGAGATGAAGATTTTTCTGTTTTTTTTATCCGGTATTTGTTTAGCTGCTAAGCCGAGCTGACAACGGTCCAGACCCACTGGCATGGCTGAGTGCGGGTAAAACCTCAGTTCTTGTAGTGATTTCGCTTTTATTAATGGCTAATAAACACCCGTGAGCCCTGTGCCTCGTATAACAAGACAGGCTGTATCACAGAAGCACAAATAAGTATGAAAAGGTGAATGCGCTGCCCAGCTCCCCCAGCCTCCCCCAGCACCTGAATGCATTTCCCCAGGTGCCTGCATTCGGGTGCGTATTTGTGCACGTATTTTTGTGATGCATGGGTTTTTTCATGGCTTTGCTATTGCACCTCTCTGAGAGCAGCTCGAGCTGCTTGAATTTAATGAGATGGTGCTGAGCCCTGGGAAAGCCGGCACGGCAAGTTGCCTGGCCCCGGGGAGCCTGTGCTCTCAGCTGTACCCGCCACAACTTTTTTCCTAACCATGGCTTTTTACAAACAGCTAAACTGTTGAAAACGCCACAAATTCCCAAATCTTTCCCATATGCTCGGGGTTGGTGCTACCACGACTCTCATTGCACCTTTAGTATGACTTTATTAACTATCCTGCTTAATTACGCCCTAGCGAGGGTAGTTTTCTGAGCTCTCCAGAGGAAAGCAAAGCATCAGGAATGGCCAGCAGCTCTTCCCAGCTGTGCGCTTCGCCTGGTTCCAGATGTGCAAATAAAAGAACCGCCGATGACAACGTGCTGTCCTAGCACAGAGGAAATTAAATGCACGGCCTGTTTCCAAAACCCTGCCCCAGCCCTTCCATCATCCAGCACCAAAATCAATATTTGCATTTTAAGCCTTGCTGAATTTTAAAGATTCTGGGTTGGATAAAAGGCAGGAATCTTTGTGGCATCCTTTGAAGTTGCTTTGTTGTTGTGGCTTAGCCCCAGCCGGTGACTGAGCACCATGCAGCCGCTCGCTCACTCCCCGCCGGTGGGACGGGGAGAGTAAAAGTGAGAAAACGCGTGGGTTGAGATAACAACAGTTTAATAACCAAGATAAAATAAAATAATATTATTATTAATAATAATAAAAGAATATACAAAGCAAGTGGTGCATGATGCAGTTGCTCACCACCTGCCAACTGATGCCCAGCCAGTCCCCGAGCAGCGATCGCTGCTCCTTCATATTTCATCCTGCCAACTCCCCCAGTTTCTATACTGAGCATGACGCCGTATGGTATGGAATGTCCCTGTGGCCAGTTGGGGTCAGCTGTCCTGGCTGTGCCCCCTCCCAGCTGCTTGTGCACCCCCAGCCTTCTCAGTTGGCAGAGCACGAGAAGCTTAAAAGTCCTTGACTGGTGTCAGCACTGCTCAGCAACAACTAAACCATCAGTGTGTTATCAACATTATTCTCATCCTCAATCCAAACCACAGCACCATGCCAGCTACTGGGAAGAAAATTAACTCTATCCCAGTGGAAACCAGGACATCTATTTTACTGTCACACCTACAAGCACTCGCTATCTTGCACATCATGAAAAAACCAGCCGCGTGCCAAGGATAACGGTGCTAAACCAGTGCTATGCACGTGGAGGTAATTCCTTGGGTTTAACACACTCGTGATGGTGAAATGTTCCTGCAGAAGCGTGGGCAGAGGAGCAAACCGCCAGGTATTTGTAGAGCAGGTGAAATCCATGCTGTGCCAGCCGGGCTCCAGCTATCAAATCCCACTCGTGCAGCCAGCAATAGAATCATAGAATCCTTTGGGTTGGAAGGGACCTTTAGAGGTTGTCTAGTCCAACCCCCAATAGGAAGCAGAAACATAAAAACTGGCAGGAAACCACATAAAAAAATCATTATTCCTGCCCATAAATGTCAGGAACGAACTACGGAAGAGGGCAGGTGGGTAGGTTGAGGTGGGGAACACAGCAGGCACTGGCCCCAAAGGGGGGTCACTGTAGGGAAGGGGACGGGGGTACCTGGTACCCAGCAGCGCTGGGAGCGAGGGACGATGGAGTGGCACATCACAGGGGGATGAGCATCCGCAACCCAGAGCATCTGCAAGCCTGAAATTAGGACCAGCACCTTCTCTGTGCAGGGTCAGGGAGTCCTCACAAACCCCTTTAAATTTTCACCCTTTGCCAGGAAGTTAAATCCCTCTTTGCTCCACTCCAGCTGTCTGGAAACCTCAAATTTGGTTACCCCAGGCTTTTTATTGTGACCGCCAAAATTTATACCCCTCTTAAAATCCAGCGGTGAATCTGGGTAATTTGGACTCAAACCCAGTGTTGGGTTGTCCGACAAGACTGGACCAGGGATGTGGGTTAGGGCAAAATCTTGCACGTGCGTTTTTTATGCTGCTTCTGGCAGCAAGGGTATAAAGCTTTGAATATGAGATGTGTTGTAGATGAATAGGACTTTTTTTTTTTTTTGGTAGGAATGGGAGGCTGAGCAGAACATTTAGATATCGCGGAGAGCTGCCCTGACACATCGTTACGAGTGCTCCCTGCAAACAATGTCCCGCGTGGGACCTTTTTCCCCATGTCTTCTGGAAGCTCATGGTGGGGAGTTCAAACACTGGGGTTTCAGGGAAGAGGCATCGTCCTCCATCCCGTGCTTCCCTGGCCGGCGGTGGGGATGACGGTTCTCCCGAGCGCCGCGGGGAGCCCTGGCCAGCGAGATGGGAGGCAGCGGGTACCGGCGCTGCTGGAGGATGCTGCCTTGCAGCAGTGCTTTAAAACGAGATGTTCTTCACAGAGAAAGGACGGGCACTGCCTGCATCCAAGGGAAGAAGGGAGCCCACTGGCTCCGCGTGCTCCAGCCACGACACACAAGTGTGTGATCCCGCCGTTGCCATGGTTATCTCTCCAAAATTATTGGCGAGCCAGGCAATTAGGCTACCACAATGCATCTAATTGCTTGTATATTTTCCAGCTTGCTCCCCCCGCTTTTTCAGTGAGGGTTTCCCCCAGCAGCGCCGAGGCGCAGCCGTTTCCCCAAGTCCTGCATCTTCCCCACCGCCGGCTTTTGACAGCCCCCTCCCCACGCGGAACCTCCCAGGATAAATTGCTTAACTCCAGGTGACAGATGCTGCAATAAACCCACTCCTAATTAGCTGATATCAGAACCCGCTCATTCATAAAATGTTGATATTACCAGCAGGACAAATGTGCTTCCTTTAATCGCAGCGTATTATATCACGGGCTCAGAGCCAGCTTTTAATAGCCGCGGACTGGCACGACGCTTGATATTGCCAGTGAAACCCTTCCCGGCGCACCTGAGGATGCTCAGGGTTACGCCGGTGGCACCGCAGGGATGATGACCTGTGCTGTGTAAGTACAAGGGGCAAAGCAGGACAGGACTGAAATCCTGCACCCCACCACCACCTCCGCAGACCCCCAAATCAGCGATGGAGGTGGCACCTTCCCACCTGCCAAGAATTTTATCCCCGGCGCTAAAAAAGGCTGTGCTGCAAAAAACCACCGTTCCTGAGCTCGGTGCTGGGTACCCGCAGGGTTAACGCAGCCCAAACGCCTCTTTCAAGGGCTCGAAGGAAGGGATTTGAAATGGAGCAAGGGGAGGATGTGAAAAGAGTTGGAGTTTCCACCGTCTCACATCATGCCGGAGAGAAGAGAAAAGAAATCTTTTCTTAAAGCCTTATTTCATTGTGATTTTAATGAGCGTTTCAGGTCAATTATCTTTCTGCCTTTGAGCCATCTCTGTGGCTGTACAGTTGTTAGGGTACAAAATATTCAAGTCAGCTAATTTGAAATGAATTTCAGGAGTTTTACATATTTCTTTAAAGCCGACTTTCATGATCAGAGTTTGGCATCCATTTCAGATAGCTGGGACTTCTGTGACTTCTGGCTGTTTTTCCTGCTGGCACAATACCTTCAGATTTCACCCTGGTACATTAAAAAGGCTCGTGACACCAGCTAAAAGGCAAAGTACTGCTAGCGAAGGCACCTATTCAGGTCGTAAAGGTATTAAAAATAAAATTATTCTAACAACATTTAACACTAAAATTCCCAACCTATTACAAAACCTCTGGGCAGTTACCTGTCCTCTCGCGTATCCCTCCTGTGCAGGGTGGGGGCACCTGGAGAAGGGTTACCCCGGGAAATCTTCTTCTTCTTTGAAGGGAAATTCACTGCAGGGTATCTGTATGTTCGGGAATGTTTTTGAAGGTGGTTTCCCCACTGTGGGGTTTGGGGTGCTGGGAGCAGAGGGGGACCAGGGCCACCTGCATGGCTCAGGGTCCCTGCTGCATCCCAGCGGCAACAACATCCAGCTGCAAAGCTGCAGCACACGGACAAGGAGCAGCCCAAATATATCTTCTTGAGCTACTTCCATTCATGGTAATGGAAAAATTAAATAAAACGTATGATTTGAGGCTGATTTAAGGGCAGAAAAGGAGTTTTTGGGGTGCGTTGGTTTGAGGGAAGGGTTCGCCTGGTAATTCCCCTGGTAAATGGTGAGCGGGGATGCAGCCAGGCACTGGGATGCGCTGGGGGACCAGGACAAGCAAGAGCAGTGCTGCCCTGCTGAATAATTCACGGATGCCCAGGAGAAATGGGGCTGGTGCTCCCTTGCACAGCTGGCAAGCCCTGCCCTGCCTGCCCTGCCTGCCCTGCCCTGCCCTGCCCAACCAGGGATGCTCTGCCTGCATTTTGGGCCCAGGTTTGCCTGCGAAGCCGTTCCCCCACTTTGTCTGCTCCCAGCCCTGTGGATTAACACATCCCCAAGAGTGAAAACCATGGGATGTAAATGCAAAGCCAGGCGACAGCGACCGGTCGTTGGCTCCGCGGTGCCAATCTTCTCCATTAGCGGGCAGGATAATGAGGGTAATGGCCGCGCTCCTTGTCAGGGCTGGCACCAATTACCAGCTGGCTCTTTAATATTATGACAGTTATTGTTGCTGCTGTTGTCGGTCACAAGCATTTGCATGCCATGCACGCATCCTTCGCCAGGCCACGTGAAGGATGAGTAATTTGGCGCGTGAAAAAGGGTGCGCTTTGGATGAAGAAAAGCTCCAAATCCCTGCGGCCAATTGCACCTGACTGCTTCACCTGGGGTCTTACGAGCCTGAATATGGATAAAGCCAAAATAAAAGTTATTACAGTTCTATGTTGGCTTTGTGGTTTGGGGAAAAATGAAATCACCTCCATGAACTAATCCATGGGTCGGCTGATGGACTGATTGAAGGCACTGACTGCACTGCACCCCGTACAGTTTTCAGGCTGGGAAAGCAACGTTATGAAAACCTTCCTCTCCAACGGTGAAGGATGTACGGTCATTGCTGGACCATCCTGTTATCGCTTAGCTCCGTGCCGGGAGGTGGGACGCGTTCAGCCTGCGGCACGCTTTGCAAAGGCAAGGACACATCTGATGGACCAGGCAGCCTGACACCGCTCACTTTTGGAGATGTCTCGTCTTGAAAACTCATTGAATCATAAGCCATGGGAAATGCAAAGGAAGCAGATTTACTGTATGTACCGATGCTCCTAAAAGACTCAGCGCAGAGGCATGAGAAGAGGGGTGTAGTGCCCACTTTTTTGGCTTGCAGCGCGTGTGCGCCCCGGATTCAGCAGCACCGACACCAGAGAGGGTGGAAACAATGGGGCTGGGGCAGGACTCGGCAGCCGGTTCCTCAACATCCCTGTTTTCAGCCGTCACGTGGCAAGAGGCGACACCCGGCGATGCAAACCCAGCATCCCCAAGGCAGCGGGGGGAGAAAACCTGGGGGGGTGATGAGAAAACCGATGTATTTTCCTTCCTGGCAACATTTCCTTCATGGCAGCAGGATGAAATATGAAGGAGCAGCAGGCATGGGCTTTGCTTTCTCCTTGCCTGCAGTAGGGTCTGGGTTTCACCTGCGCAAAGCATTTAAATTGCTTGTTTCCCACCCTCAGCGGGGTCTCCGTTAAAAATAACAGCAGCCGGGTATTTTCATTTCAAGCTGACATTGCACAGCTGGGCTGGCACCAGGAATTTTGCCGTCCAGATGTGGTGCTTCTCCCCCAGCCGCTCAGCATCACCGCTGGAGCCGCAGTGTACGTGAACAGGCACAGCTGGATGCTCCTGGGTGTGCAGCATCCCCCGGCCACCCCCGTGGTCCCAGGTTTGGGGGGATAAGGCACCCAGTGGGTGCCCCCGGTGCTGCCACAGCAGGCGGCGGGTGAGAAGGCGCGTTGGTTTGTGAGCAATTAGAAGGAATTTGAAAGTGATCTGGTTTCCCAAACGAAAACCTGTTTCTAATTAGAGGTAAATGTGTAGCCTGGTAATGCTGAATTTTAAGAACTGTTTTCAAATGTTTATTGATTAATCATTATTATGGGAAAACACGATCTCCCATATATAAATCTTTTGACAGGAGCTGTCCGTCAAAAATAATGATCCTTTTAGAACTCATGAATAAATAATAATGCAAATCTATTTTGCACAAAATACACACTGCTTTCCACCCCAGCCGCTGGAATGAAATACAGTTATTTAAAATAATGACTCTACAATGCTTTGATAATGAGCTATTACGCATGTAATACACATGCCATTTTTTTCCTGGCCTCTGGATTATTACTTTTTCAAATTAAAACATTACATTCCTTCAGATTTCTCTATCCCAAACGCCTCGCCTATGACATTTTTTCCAGTAGGTTAAGGAGAGGACGGCTTAATTTGCCATGGAGTCATCTCACGATGGGCACGGTAATATCAAGCTTCGTTAACATTCACCTTGTGGGACTGATGGGGACGTGTACCCCAAGTGCCAGTGACATTTGGGGCACAGGTCCCCATTGGCCCCCCAAAAGCACCATAGCACATGCAAAGCCCCAGGGCTACCAGAGGACTGAGAAAAAATTGCTGAGAAAAGTTACTTTTGGGCCATTTCAAACATAGGATTTGCTGCAAAGTGCTGAGTCAGCGCTTTTGCTCAGCACCAAGGTTTGCACGAGGTGGGAGTCTGGCATCTGGGGGCATCTTGGCTTGAGAACTAATTAACAGGATCCCTCCCAAAAAGTTAAATTTTATTAGTATGCAAAGAAGTTATCTATGGGTTGCAGATTACTCTCGGAGGAGTAACTCTCAATGCTGGTGTTCACTGATGAACGTGGCTCGCGATAAATAGGCTTTAAGGATGCTCTTACTTAATTGTAAAATAAAAATAGCTCTGGTGGGAGCTGTGGTAGTTCATATAGATCTTTAGATATGTTAAAATTATATTTTGAAGGCTGAATTTAATGCTTGCTGGTCTGTACCTCTGAAGTAGCAGGAGAGGATGGGGCTGGTAACGCCACGGCTGGGAGGTTCCTCCTGTTTCCCAAGTGCGTGGTCCTGGCGTCCTCCAGCTGCCGGGGTCCTGGCACCGATCCTGGGGCCGTTTGCCACACTCCTGCCCAGGAGAAACAAAATGAAGTATTTTTCCTCTGAAATCGCAGTCAGTGAGAGGATAACACAGGGCTTTCTCTGGTCCTTCACAAGCTCCCATCGTCTTTGGGGGGGTGGCCCATTGCTGCAGGGGAGGCAGCAAGGGATGGATATGAATAACGGTGGTTCGCCCTTCGTTAGTGAAAAAAAAAAAAGCCATCAAGCCACAATTAGAATAAAAATTGAGACACAAATGGGAAAAAAAAAGGGCCTTGATAGATGCGTATCAGATGTCATGAGTCGAACACGCCGTTATCCTGAGCTGAGTATTTGAAGGTGGTGCAGCAGCTGATCCAGCACCTCTTGGTGACCAGGAAAAGGGTTGCAGGGAACCGCACAGCTCTGCCGTGCCCGCGAGGATGCAGATGATGCTATTGCTTGGTGAGGTGCCTGTGTCTCTTTTCCACATCGGCGATGTCCATCTCAGCCCACCCTTCAAACTGGACGTGAACTGGGAGCCGGTTCCCAATCTGGGAGGCAAATTTCCCCAGCAGCAAGCTCCCATGAGCTAATAAATACGAGATGCACACTATGGGTGGGAGGCAGGCATGCGGGGATGGGGAGGGGAAACGATTTTAATAAAGGTGGGCTCAATAGGTATTCTTCTCATATTTTCAGTTGGGGTAGAAAATGGAAATGGGCTTCTCTGCTGTTCCCGCAGCTCTAATATTAAAGGTAATGTCCTCAGATTTCTCTTCCACAGGAGTAATTTGGAATAATCTGAAATATATCTTCGGAGATGACTGTTAACATCTGCAATTCTTCTCCTGGCTTTCAAGTGGGCAGTAAGTGCACCTAATGTCGGGCAAAGAAATCCCATCTGAAACACCAGCAGCAAGGCCATTCGGAAAATAGCTCAGGAGAACAATTTGTGTAGACAATTTCTTTGTATTTTTTTCCCCCAATTTCTCAGTAGGACCCTATTCTAAAATGTTATTACTTGGAATTCAAACACAGGCTTCAACCATAAGAAATTCTCCCAGCAGAAATGTAGGAAGGCTGTGATCAAGAAATTCACTGTAGATTGGGAAGAGGGCTGTTGGTAGAGTTATAAACTTTTTTTTCTTGTTTTTTTTTGCTATTTGATATGTGCAGAAGCTGTCACCATGGCTGGGTGACAGCGGGGCAGCGGCTCCTGGGAGTGCTGCATCCCACCGCGTGCGTGCCCACTGTCCTCCGCAGCACAGCACGACGCGATGCTGACGCCCCAGTTGCACAGTTCCACCTCCAAATACCCACGAGAGCAGCTCAAGTTAAATACGTACGGAGATGGAAGAAGACGCAGAATTATTTGAAGGTTCAGGGCTGGAGAGATTTGCAATTAAAAAAGGGAGAAAAAAAGAGAAAAAGTCAATAGAGACGTTCTGTGACCAGACTGCGGCTTGTTTTTCACATCTCTGCTCATTAAGGAGTGACTCCGTATGTAAGTATGTGTTTAAGCTTTGCTCTCGGCTCCCTCTTTACAAAATAACAACCCTTTCAAGCAGAAGGAGGGAATCCTCCGAAGAGAAAATCAAAGGCAGGTCCCCGGTGAGCACCGTGTCCGCAGGCGCCGGCTGCGGGAGCCCCTGGCACTGCCTAAACCCTCCTTGTGCCCCTGGGTGCCGTTCCCCAGGTCAATGAAAGCCTCCAGAGAGGGGAGGGCTTGAGGAGAGCCCGGCCCCTCCACGGGCTGGAGAGGAGCCCTGGGGAGCAGGCTGGGAGCGTGCTGGGGGAGGCGGAAGGAGCCCCCCCCCTACCCTCAGCATCTCTGCGAGGCCACCTCTCCTCCTTCTCCTTCTCCTTCTCCTTCTCCTTCTCCTTCTCCTTCTCCTTCTCCTTCTCCTTCTCCTTCACCTTCTCCTTCTCCTTCACCTTCACCTTCACCTTCACCTTTTCTTTTTCTCTTTTTCTTTTTCTTTTTCTTTTTCTTTTTCTTTTTCTTTTTCTTTTTCTTTTTCTTTTTCTTTTTCTTTTTCTTTTTCTTTTTCTTTTTCTTTTTCTTTCTTTTCCTTTTCCTTTTCCTTCTTCTTTTCCTTTTTCTTTTTCTTTTTCTTTTTCTTTTTCTTTTTCTTTTTCTTTTTCTTTTTCTTTTTCTTTTTCTTTTTCTTTTTCTTTTTCTTTTTCCTTTTTCTTTTTCTTTTTCTTTTTCTTTCTTTTCCTTTTCCTTTTCCTTCTTCTTTTCCTTTTTCTTTTCCTTTTTCTTTTTCTTCTTCTTCTTCTTTGTCTTCTTCTTTTCTTCTTCTTCTTTTTTCTTCTTTTTTCTTCTTTTTTCTTCTTTTTCTTTTTCTTTCTTCTTCTTCTTCTTCTTCTTCTTCTTCTTCTTCTTCTTCTTCTTTTTCTTTTTCTTTTTTTCTTCTTTTTCTTTTTTTCTTCTTCTTCTTCTTTTTCCACTTGCACATTTTAAATGGGCAGACCCATTCCCACCAGTCGGATATTTCCCAGTTCAGCCTGGCCCTGCAGAACAGTAGCAGCGCAGCCCCCGCACACAGCGCCTGACCTCCCACGGCGTTTTGAGAAGGGCGACGTAGGCAAGAACAGAAAAAGTCGTTTCCTCACTGTCACTGGCTAAACACAAAACTTTTTCAAAGCTGTAAAATAAAATCCACACAGCAAGAGTAGCCTTGCACCTTTTGTGTGATGACATTTGGTAACCAAGTTCAGACCATTTTTTATCACTCTCTTGGTGGAATTTCTTACACTGAAATTGTACCGATCATTTTTGTCGCACAAATTAAGTGGCTCCTCCAGAACACAGCCTCATGACAAAAAAATCAGTAAATGCCACCAAAAATCCCATTATCATCACGATGTGCACATTTTATTGATCTGGTTTTCTTATACTCCTGCCAGACAAACCTGGGGAGGGTTTGGCAGCGCAGGCAGGGGATGCGCTCCAGGGTGCGTGCTGCCAGCTCCTCTCATCCCTTAAACAAACGCCCTCGTTCCCGTTCGTGCCATCAGGAAATCACCGCTTTCAAATCACTAAGAAGCAAAAAGCAATCAGGCTGCTGGTGGTCCCCTCCCAGCTGCAACCCGAGGGGACAGCGAGAGGTCCCATGAGCAGGAGGACTGGGTCCCCGACGGAGTGCTCTGCCCTTACCCTTCCAATGCCACGTTGCAGGGATTTTGGTGATGCTCGGAGGGGCTTTTGCCAAGTGCCAGCAATAAAGCCCCGTTGTCCTGCCCTGTTGCTCCTCTTTCTGGAAGGAGATGCTCTTGAGCCTTCATTTTAAGATCCCTTTGTGTGTAGAGGTGGTCACGATTTTTGCAGTGAAAAAGGTGAGCATTTTCAAAATTTAACCTGCTTATTTTCAAAGAAAAGTGGATTGAGAAAGCAAACGTTTTCCTTGGATTTTGCAAAATGGAAAAGGAAGTGCGGGGAGGAAAGAGACGGGAAAAAACTGGAAAATGGATCATTTTGGGTGAAGAAAGGCTTTGGGTTTGAAAATGTCCTCTAATAAATTCAAACAAAGGGATGAAATATTCAGCTATAACATGAATGGAAACTCCTTCAATGTCCATAACAATGTTATCGTTGAGCTTCTCCTACCTTCAGGATACTTCATCAGGAGTTTGCAAACAAAGACGCATTTTGAAGTCGGTTACATCTGTGGGTTATGGGAAGAGCATCCCGGCACCACCACCCCCTTCGCACAAGATTTTCTTTAACAAGTGCAAACCCCGGGAGAAGGCAGGGGATGGGTTGTTATACCCTGGCTGTACCCATGTTCAGATGCCTCATTATGCCTCGAGGGATAATTACGCCAGTGGGACTGGAGATCTTCCCTTGAGAGAGGCTCTTCCAGACCCCTCATGGTTTTCATCCTGAGCCCGTTGACAAGGAGGAGAGGCAGGGATGAAGGCACACGTGTGGGAGCCAGAGCCAGATTTTATTTATACAGCTGTAAATCCAGGGCTGCTGCATCGCTCGTCACTCATGTATTATTGTCAGCTTCACACGTGCATTTGTAATATGCTCAAGCTACAGCTGACCAAAAAATCCTCTGTTAAACTACTTTTTAAGGAAAAAAAGTAGGGCAGGAGTCCCCATGCAGCCCCGGCCCCCCGGAGCCGGGGATGCCGCAGCGCATCACACAGTGAATCCCCATCCCAGCCCGTGCGTGGCAGCCCTGTCGATAAACCCCCTCCCTCGCTCCACCTCCCTGGCCACAACCTCTTATTTCTCCTGTTTCCCAAAGCTATCTTTCCACTTTTATCCCCAGAAATGGCTCGAAGGAGACACCAAGATTTACACAGCAGCGCAGTATTCAAGTCACCGAGTCTAAAAAAAGTCCGTAAGACGGATTTGCTGTTCTCCCCTTTCCCTGGCCAGGCACTTTATTCTGCTCCTTTGCACTGGCAGACGTCAGCCGGGGATTAATTGCTCTTCTTCATGCTCCTGCTATTTGCAGATGCTCCTGGCACCTGCTCCCGAGGGAATAAGATAAAGTTCCCGTATGGGAGCACTGGCCGGTAGCAGAGAGAGGCACGGAAGCATCCTGCCATCCCTTTGCAAACCTACCTGGGAGCCCGTGGGGTATTAAAGCTCCAATTCTCCAGTTACCAGCCAAATGCTACAGTCCCTCTGAGGAAAGAAAAGATGTTCTGTAAATAGAAAAAGGGGAAAAGAAATTATATTAACCTTGGAGAGATGGAAATTCAGGATCAAGAGAGAGAAGAAAACATATTTCAGAATACCAACAGCAGGGATTTGCCTCCTTGTTATTTTAACCAAGGGATTAACCAAGCCAGATTTCCTTTTTGTGGCATCTTTTTGTTGCCGTTGCTCCCAGCAGAGCCCGTGGACTTCACCCACTGCCTGCGCTGCCAAGCTGCAGGCAGCTCCTGCCTGCGCTCAGCCCCGCACAGCCATCCTGAACGAGATGAGAAAATGGAAACTCATCCACATCGCCGCGAGCTGAGGTCGGTCTGACTGCAGCAATAACTTTCAGACTGTACCTTGGGTTATGTTCACTCCTTCCTCCTTGGCTTGCTTTGAGCTGGTTGTAAGGGTCAGTGCTGTCTGGGATGGCTCTCCCGGGGAAGGGAGCCATGCCAAACTTGAGCTTCCCATGGAAATCAGCGCCGGCTGCTGAAAGCATCGTGCATGAGCAAAACCTGACAGGTCTGGTGGGAAAACAGGAGGTACTGGGGGCAATTCTCTGGCTGGGATGCTCCCAAGCAGTTAGTACCGAGGCAGAGATGGTGTCAGGGGCCATGGGGAGGCACCAGGGTTTGCACAAGATCCTTTGTGTGCAGAAGCAATATCCCGCTGCACAGACACATTTCCATTTCATAGTCACAGAATCATAGAATGCTTTGGGTTGGAAGGGACCTTTAGAGGCCATCTAGACTGGTGCAATGAGCAGGGACATCTTTAACCAGATCAGGTTGCTCACAGCCCTGTCCAACCTCACCTGGAATGTTTCCAGGGATGGGGCCTCCACCACCTCTCTGCGCAACCTGTGCCAGTGCTTCACCACCCTCAGTGTAAAACATTTCTTCCTTCTATCCAGCCTAAATCTGCCCTCCTTTAGTTTAAACCCATCACCCCTTGTCCTGTCACCACAGGCCTTGCTAAAAAGCCTGTCCCCATCTTTCCTCGAGGCCCCCTTGAAGCACTGCAAGGCCGCACTAAGGTCTCCCCGGGGCCTTCTCTTCTCCAGGCTGAACAGCCCCAACTCTCTCAGCCTGGCCTCGTAGCAGAGGGGCTCCAGCCCTCGGAGCATTTCTGTGGCCTCCTCTGGACCCGCTCCAACAGCTCCATGTCCTCCTTGTGCTGAGGACCCCAGAGCTGGACGCAGGGCTCCAGGTGAGGTCTCAGCAGAGCAGAGCAGAGGGGCAGAATCCCCTCCCTCGACCTGCTGGCCACGCTGCTGGGGATGCAGCCCAGGACAGGGTTGGCCTTCTGGGCTGCGAGCGCACACTGCTG
The DNA here is from genome assembly GCA_013401315.1 of Balaeniceps rex. Lineage (NCBI taxonomy): Eukaryota > Metazoa > Chordata > Aves > Pelecaniformes > Balaenicipitidae > Balaeniceps > Balaeniceps rex. Next base: position 52,846 of record VYZW01040848.1, on the reverse strand, counting down.
GCTCATGTCCAGCTTTTCTTCCACCAGTACCCCCAAGTCCTTCTCCGCAGGGCTGCTCTCAAAAGGACCTGACTGAGAGGGAAATGAGGACCTTTCATGCCTCCATGTGTGATTCGCCTGGCAGCAGCCTGCGCGTTGGGAAGGAGCCAGCGTGCCTCGGTACCGTACCCAACAGGACCCCGTGAAAAAGCTCTTCAACTTTCCTTCCCCGGCCCAGAAAGAGAGCTAAAGCCCCACGCCCAGCAACCCCTGTGCCTCCCCGAGAGCTTCCCTTCCCTTCCCAGGCAACCAAAACTGATGCCAAAGTAAATCCTTCAGGCTGCAGTTTCCGAGAGCATTCCTCTGCTTATTGCTTACACATGGGTACCGCTGGAGAGCTTCCTCCCGTCCTCCACGCTCGCCCTCAGGAAAGAAGCTCTTCCAGCAAATACCGAACCTTCTGCTTTTATAACCACAATATAAAGTCCTCCGTCAACATTAGGAACCATTTAATGCGTCTGGCAGGGATCACCCACTTCAGCTGCTCTGTAGCCAGCCAACCAAAATAAATCAGTTATTATGGCAAAGGGAATTTCTCTGAAAGCCTTATCTCAGGCAGTGACAATGGGGTATTTTTTTGCAACAGTAAACTTTTAATCTCCCCCCCCCCCCCAAAGAACAGAGCGTTACAAAGGGCTGGCCAAGCTCTTCTGATCCGAAGTGATGCATAAATGGGACCTGACATTAATCTCCTCCTGCCCGGAGCACTATAATGGGACACTTTACAAGCAGTGAAAAATTTAAACTAGGAAGGATTTTCTGAGGAGAAAAAGGAAAAAAAAAAAACAAACCAAACCACTAGGCTAAAATAGCATTAACCCAGTTACAGGGGGGGTGTTTGCATGAAAGGACATTCATGAAACATGACTGCAGCTTTTGGGGTCTTTGATTTATAGACAAGGGCCCTCGTTGGCCATGGGACGGCGAGGAGCGAGGCGGCCGACGGGGCTCTGCGTGGGGGAAGGAGCCAGCCTCAAAGCACCGCGCTTCCTAGCACCGTGACTCATTCCGTAAAGGACTAAATGGAGCTGCATGCTCGCCATGCATTAATTAATTTTTCCCCGCCCAAGGAAACGAGCTTTATGCCGGGAAGTCCCTGCAGGGTGGTTCAGAGCATCCCTTGCATGCAGGCGAGTGGAGCCAGGCACTGCGGCAGGAGCCCTGCCCGGGATGACCCGGTAGCGTTGCAGGGATCCATGCAAATCCGGAGCGCTCTCCACCGGTGGGGCATGGTCTCCTCTTCTGAGCCCTCATAATGGCTGGGCTGTAGCCATCAGCGGGGAAAGCCTCTTGGTGTGCTCTCAAGCAGTCCCAGGTCTTGGCTTTGTGGCCTCCATCCCCTCCCCAGGCGTCTCGGCATGAAGAATTTGGAGAAGCTTCCACGAGGACTGCGATTTCATCAGATGTGGGCACCTATGAAGTATGGAATATTACCCAACCCCCAAACAGAGGAACAAAGTAAACATCGCTTGAATAAATACCCTTCATAAACACGGTGAATGCTCACCTCGTAAAGGTGCAGGGTAAATTGTACTAATTTCTGTGAAGCAGCCCTGGGAGTTTAACTTCTGCTCTTAGAATCGTAGAATCATTTAGGTTGGAAAAGACCTTTAAGATCATCGAGTCCAACCGCAGATGAAAAGACCTTTAAGATCATCGAGTCTTGGACCATCCCAGGGCTGCAAATTACCTTGCACAGCCTGCGGCTTTTTCTGCATTAATTTCACGGACGGCTGCACGTGACTCAGTTCAGCCACTGAGGTTTGCACCCGGGTTCACTCCGGGATGCACTGGGCTCTGTCCTCCCTTCTGGAGACATCCCGGGGTGGGAAGCAGCCAGCACCGGTCCTCTCGGACACAACAAAATAGCTCAGGGCACGTCCTTCCTGAGGCTGGTTCAAACTGACCTCCAAAGCGCTCCAGCAGGGCAGGGAAATAGGGGCAGGGACACAGTTTTAGGCATTTACCCGTTGCCTAGGTCAGCTCAAGGGTTGTTTGCGTGAGGGGGTTATGCTCACAGAGCTGTGTGTCTAGAACAGAGTCCGTCACAAGGGATAAGGTGGATAAAAGCGCGGTGATGATTTACCGATGGAGGAAAGGGACCTGGATTTAAAGCTCAGATCCTGCTCTCAGAAAAGCCATTATCAGCTTTTTTTCTGTTTATCCTAGGATGTGCCTCTAGCTGATGTGCTGGGCTGGTTCTGCTCTTCAGGTCACAGAGCTGGAGGTGGGGATCTGTCCGGCCAGGAAAGCCGAGATCTATCAGTAATGTCTCTGCGCAGTGACACCTGCGTTAATCAGGTCCCTTATAATAATTACAACGGGCAGAAACGTGCTGAAGGTCGGCTGTTTGTCCATGGGAATGCGGAGGCTGCTCCAGGAGACTGGCTGGTCCAGGTCCTGCAGAGGAGGACAGAAGAGGTGGCACAGCGTGCCGGGAGCTAGGGCACTGTGCTGGCTTTGGCTGGGGTAGAGTTAATTTTCATCATAGCAGCTGGTATGGGGCTGTGGTTTGGATTTGTGCTGGGAACAGTGTTGATAACACAGGGATGTTTTCGTTACTGCTGAGCAGTGCTTACACAAGAAGTTGGGAGGGGACATGGCCAGGACAGCCGACCCCAACTGACCCAAGGGATATGACATCGTGCTCAGCATATAGAGCTGGGGAAGAAGGAAGGGGGGGACGTTCAGAGTGACGGCGTTTGTCTTCCCAAGTCACTGTTACGCGTGATGGAGCCCTGCTTTCCTAGAGATCATAGAATCACAGAATCATAGAATCACAGAATCATTAAGGTTGGAAAAGACCTCTAAGATCATCCAGTCCAACAGTCAACCCAACACCACCATGCCTACTCAACCATGTCCCAAAGTGCCACGTCTACACGTTTTTTGAACACCTCCAGGGATGGGGACTCCACCACCTCTCTGGGCAGCCTGTTCCAATGCCTGACCAAAATGAGATGGTTGAGCACCTACCTGCTGGTGGGAAGCAGGGAATGAATGCCTTGTTTTGCTTTGCTTGCGCACACAGCTTTTGCTTTACCTATTAAACTGTCTTTATCTCAACCCACAAGTTTTCTCACTTCTACTCTTCCGATTCTCTCCCCCATCCCACCGGGGGGGAGTGAGCGAGCGGCTGGGTGGGGCTGAGTTGCCGGCTGGGGTTAAACCATGATGGACATGGAGCAGTGAAATGGCTGAAAATCCAACACTGGGGTTTTATATTGATAACGGATGGAGCCGTAGGTTTGAGCAGAGAGCAGGAGGGGTATTTTCCCAAATCCCGAGGACAAATGATCCTATATGCGTTGGTGGGACCTTCGTCAGCATTTCTCCACACGTCCAAGGGTGCCTCTGAAGGATGCCCAGGAGCGCTTTGGTCGTATCTTACCAAGACAAACACGTATTGGTGTCTACAGCATTGCTGCAGCACAGCAAAATGTAAAATGACAACCCTTCTAACAGTCTGCTCCCCAGGCCCAGACAGTCGGCCCCATGGTAACATTCACCGAAATCACCCAGATCCAAGAAATGAGCTGATTTTGGTCGTGATGAACAAACGAGAGAAATAAACAGGGGGAAAAAAGCCATAATCATTTCAGGCTCCATTAGGAACAGCTAATAAAACTCAGTGTTTGCCAAGTGGAAAATAACTATCTTGATAAGGAAAAAAAAAATTAGTTTTCAACATCACAAAGTGAATTTGGCAGCAAAAGAAGCCATGCAGAGTTTAAAGAAATACCAGAGGAAGGACCTCTGTTAATAAATGACTTCGTATGGGTTTATCTGGCTCTTTTTCATCCAGGCTGCTTGTTGTTATGTCTAAAATCACGCGTCAGTACATTATATCACGCGTAAGCACGGGCATTTCACAAAAGTGCTAAAAAACACAAGTTGATGCTTGAAGAGCTTACGCCGTGCATGGGCTTGGAAAGCAAGGGTAGCTCAGCAGCTTCACCCTCTGATTTACAAGCAGCTACTTCCCTGGCTGAGAACAACCCCTAATCCCAAATACGCTCAGGGTAGTGATGTTCAAGGGGGTTTTTTCTCATAATTAGACTCTCAGCTTGGAGCAAAGGGCTCTGGCACTCTGGGAGAATCATTGCTAAAAAGGCAGGAACAAATCTGCCCAGCTTGTGGTAAAAAAACCACATCCACGCCGAGGGGCTGGTCGACTGAAGTCTGTAGATGTGGGGGCAGCTGCCATTTAATTCCACATCTCAACTCTTTTTCAATTACCTTTGGCTAACCTCTAATTGAGATCTGAAATGAAAATCAAACAGTATGGAGGAGCTTTAGTTGTGAAGACCCAGTCGTGCTGTTTACCTTGTTGTTTCACCCAAAAACCTTTTCAGGTCCTTATACTGCTTTTTTTCCTTATTTGCTTTCCCAAAGTGAATTATTTATTAGCAAAAAGTATTTTTTGTACCCTAATCCCACACAGAGGACCATACTTTCCATTGGTCTGAGGAATAAATACAAATTGATCTGGCTTCCAGTCTGGAAAAGACGCCTTTAACGCATTGATACGCTGCATGGCAGATTCGCTTTTGGAAATTGCTCTTCTTTTGGTCCTCACCTTTTCTGTATAATTAGACTTTTGCATTTCCACTGGGAAATCCATACGAGTTACAAATCATTCCTGGCTGGACAACTTTGCGGTGCTGATGAAAACCACTTGACACAGTCTCTTCTTTCTTTCTATTTTGTTCTCTACTTCTTATTTTTTATTTATTTTTCTATTTTAGTCCATTAGATTCACATCTGGTCATATACTGAGCCCTCGCGGACTGGCCCTTCCTTCTCCAACCGCAGAAATCCTCTGCTTGGGGAAACACGTCGGTCTACGCTCTGTAGGAAACACCGTGGTTGGAGCCCACCATCCGTTTGAGTGCCACCTTCTGCTCGTAGCTCCAGGAGATGCAAGGCACGGAGTGCAAAAAATGAGTTGTTCAAGCCTAGAATACACATCATCCTTGGAAAAATAGGGAAGAACTCAACTATTTTCCGCCCCAAGTAGTGGATTTGATATTGCCAGGTCAACAAAATTCTGTGGTATTGCATTGGCGGCAGACCTGCTTCTGCCCGCCCTTGCCTGCGAGGTTGGGGGCCATGCAGCATCCTGGGCCAGGGGTTTGGGATTTCCCCCAGCAGCAGTCTGGTCCTGCTCCTGCAGGCTGGTGTGCATGGGAACACCATGGCCAGCTGTCCAGCTGGAGCTCTTGGACTTGGGAGCATCTCCATTTCCCATAACACATAGTGTCAGCTCATATTATTTTTTGATGTCACCACAACCGGTCTTCTACCCATCTTTAATCTTATTTTGGAAGGAAATCACTTCCTCTTTTTGTTTCTAGCCTGAAAACCACTATAAGAGACATCACCTTGGAAGGCGATCATTCATCTTTTTGGGATGTGGGACCACGAGGACCACTGGGACCACGAGGACCACAGGGACCACGAGGACCACAGGATGTCTGTGCTGAGAGAGCATGGGGCATGCCACATCAGCAGTCACACAGGGCTTTCACAGGATGGTATTTATCCCAGCGGGATTTGAGTGAAGGAAAGGTCTGCTCCCAAACATGGTAGTCGTCATACTCCTCCTGCAGGTCCTTGAGAGTTTGGGCTGAGAAGCAGGAGCAAGGAGATGTCCTGAGCTGGCATCTTTGCTGAACAAGCTGCATGTATAGAGGGTGAGAGACCCAAGCAGGAGAGCCCCCTAAATAACGTGTTTCTCATGAAACTCTATGGTCTTATAATTCCCCGATGCTGTTTCCAGCTCACGGCATTGCTCAGTTCACCACGGTCTCCCGGCCAGCCAGCATGGAGGTCTTCTGGGCAGGTTTTCCTGAAGGATGTCCCTGGCTGTGGTGGCGGCTGTGACCACGGCAGTTGTTGGGCTCCCGTGGGCACCCACCGCAGCCAGCTGAGAAGAGGGGTGCCCAGCTCCCAGCACTGGCTCACTTTGGGGAGGGGACGGTGCGGGGGCACAAGGATCTGCTGTTTGGAAGAAGGTTTGTTGGAAGGAGACGTGATGAAAGGTCACTGAAACCACCTCAAAAGCAATCTGGAGAGCATTAAAAGAGCTTTACATCATGGATCCCATTCCACATAGATCCCTCTGGCTACAGTGAGGCAAGAACTGCCGTTCCCTCATTATCAAAACCATCTCTGCTCGGCTGTTGCAAAACAAAAGAAAGCACTTTGGCAACTTGGCCCTTCTGCTAAGGACAAGAGCGCTGCTGGAGATGCTGCTCCTCCCCGCTCACCTCTGTAGGCCAGCGTACAGACCGTATAGCCCCACCTGCCTTCAAACTGGTTTGCGGGATGTCTAACTCAATGCACACCATGGGTTTCGCTCGAAAGCCTGGCACAGAATCCTGTGTCTATTGAAATCAGTGGGGGTCTCACCTGTAGAGCTGGGCAGCGTCCCCCCCAGGTCTCTATCACAGGAGGGTCCATGGAGGATGGCACAGGTCATAGGGATGAAGTGACTGTTGATTTTCCTGCTGCAGTTCCTATGTACTCAGTATCTAAACTATCTACTGCTCTGAGCACCACCGTTGCATATTAAAAATGCCATGCAGTGGATCTCCATTTGGACGTGATTCCTGGGCAGTTTATCCCGTTTCAGATGAATCACACTACGCTTTGCAGGCCAGGACCGGCTCCACGCCCAGTGAGCGGTGCCCAGGCTCGTTAGCCCAGGCATGGCGTGGCACAGGCAGAGCTGTGCCGCATCACACGCCAGCTTGGACCCAGATTAAATTCAGCCACTTTTGGGTGGCAGAGAGCCCACGCTAATAAACCCCATCGGATGAGCGCAGGTTGCTGCAGCACCAGCACCATCCTCACCATCTTCCCTGGAGTAATGGAGGGCCACAACTCCAGATTTGATGGGCAGTGAGGACCGTCTGCAGGCGTATGCGTTTGTTCTAGCGCAACAAGGTTTGGCTAAATCAAAGGGGACTGGTGTGGAAAGGAGAAAATGAACCCCAGTGTCCCCCTCCCAAGCAATGCCCAGCGTAGCTCATCCAGTGAAGCCACCTACGGTGACAGTCCCCACGCTCACACTGTTCCCAGATGGAGAGCATTTGGCTTTGTCAGGTGGCTGTGAAATCAAAAGAAATAAATTAGACGTTAAGAGAAAGATAGCTTCCCACATTTCATGGGAAAGTAAAAATTTTGTAGTAATAGATGACCTGCTAAAAATCTTCTGTAGCGCCAAATAGTGCCTTCTCTGTGTTTATGTCACAACTACAGGAACAAGACCTGAAGGCAAGTGCTCATGTTGGTGTGAAAGGAAGACATGTGCATAGCAGGTGCGATCTTAATTTTTTGATTATGAATTCCCTCTTAGAAGAACCTTTTGACGAAATATACGTTTTTCTCCATTAAAATCTCCGGACACGGGTTGCAGTTCTGAAAGGAGAAGTGGGATCCCTCGCCGCTCCGATCTGCCTCCCGCAGGGATCACATCGCAGTGCCGCGGCTTGCGCTGGCTGCCAGCATCCGGCTGCCGCTCGGCAAACTGCTGGTACCCAGCGGCGTGGCGGGGAAGCATCGCTGGCCTTCCTCGCCCCGCTAGCTCCAACGCCGCTCGGCCCGGGGGCTGAATTTTGGCTGGTTTCTCGGGGAGCTAAATGGCCCGTCTCTTTACCCGGGGAACCAGAAGCTCATTACGAAAAGTTGTTTTGATATTCCTGCTGGAAATCCTCGCCCAACAACACATTTGATAATCATACATGGTCTCATAGCTAGATACACTCCTGCCCATCTGCCGGCATGGCAATCTGCCTGCTCGCCAGATGGTCTGCTTGATTCACAGGGGCAGAGGTGCCAAAAAAAAAGATGGATTTAGATGACACTGTTAGTGCCACCTCTTCTGCCTTCCCTCCGCGGTGACAGCTCAGACAAATTAGTGCCACGGCAACAAAGAATTCCTCTTAATAAAACGCGGGAATTAGAGATGGAAAAGACCTATTAGGTCATCTACTCCATCTCCTTGCCAGTGCCTGATCATCACATTAATCTTCCCAAATGTGAATATCGCCGTGGAAGAAAAAAAGACAGACTGCTTCCAGATATCGGCAGTTGCCAACAACACGAGCAAGATTTCAGCTTGTGCCTGAGAGAACCATGGGGACCATATGGGGTGTCAAAATATATTACACAAAAGTTCAGCCTGAAGGCAATCTACGTGAGAGGAGGCCCGTGACAGACATAAAAAATGTTCACGTTTATGGGAGGATCTAACGGCAACGGTAGAGCGTAAAATGCAAGATGTCGTCCCGGGGACTCGGGCAGATACGCAACAGCGGATACCTCCACGTGCCTTGGGAGGCTCGGCAAAAAGGAGGTTCACCAGCAAAATAAATAGCTGGGGCCATAACAAGGGACATGTCTCTGAAAAGACAGGTCAGCTCCATATTTCCTTTCCCCCCCCCCCCCCAACCCCCGGGCCCCAACATTTATTTGCAAAAAAAACACACTCGGGCGTGCA
>VYZW01040848.1:0-43787 GCA_013401315.1 Balaeniceps rex | reverse complement strand
TTCCTTCCCCCCCCCCCCCATCATCCCAGTGCTCCATCATTATGTTCTAAAATAAATGTATCAGGGCTCTAAACATTTGATGCGCAAGTACCAAGTCACCCTATGACATGCTTCACAAAACACAAGTCCTTTTCTTCCAGCTGGGTTGGAATAGCTTTAACAGCATCCGTTTTAAAAACACAAACTTCCTAAAGCTTTTCAAAACTTTACAAATCCAATCCAACTCTGATTTCAAGTTTCTTGTCCAATACGAGGGGAACATCAAATAGAAGTATAGCCACATTTCAGGGTGAACAACACAAAGTGCTGCCAAACATTTAACCAAAAAAATGGAAGAAATGGCAGAAGAAAAGGAGTTCTCCCTAAATGTTGCTCTGAACGTGAGATAAAGGTAGTTAACATCTCGTTGTATGGCAAAAGACAAGGGTGGGTCCTCTACCAGGTTCTTGGCTTTTCCATAAGCTGGCTGGTTTTACACTCTCATTCTCATTTTCCTCTCTCTCCTTGATTCCACTGTCAATCCCTAAGGTCATGTAAAGAACACAAAGAAAATACATCCATTCAGTGGGTGTTTTTCCATGATTTTCAGGTCCTATCTTTCCTCCACGGTTTGCAGAAACCGTAATTGCTCAACTAACCTAACGATGTGGATCTTCGAGATTTCCAAGTGCTCAGCAGCTCAGCTCCTGAAACTCCTTGAATGCCTCCGTCACCTACTTCCATATTGTACCTGTCATGGGAGTGATACCCCCGACCGATGCTAGACAGTAAATAAATGGAAAGGAAGGAGAAGGAGCATCCCTGGAGAGCCAGGACATCTCCCCGATGGTTTGCAAGGGGGAAGGAGAGAAGGTTCGTGAGCTCTGCAGGAGGCAGCGGCACGGTGCCCTGCATGAGGACCAGGGAAGGGCATCAACACTCAGGTCTGTGATCAAGGGTGAAAGTTTTAGGAGCCAGAAGCAAACAAGAAGGCAGAGCTATTTCTTTTTTTGCTCAAAAATTGGAGATGTTGCTGTGGTGACCTGCTGACCTCATTTCTTCCTCTGCAGCAATAGCTAGCCCAAAGCGAGAGCAAGGACTTTGCTCCCCATAAAAAAAAGGCATTTAGTGGTGCTAAATGCCTGCAAACAGCTGTGATGTATCACGTTCTCCATGTGCTGGCGGAGAGTTAAAAACAATTCTTACTCAATCTTATTATTTTCCACGTGACTTTGCAGTAATAGTATAATTATATATACATATAATTATATGTATATATATATATACATATATATGTATATATATATATATACAATAACGAAAAGGTGAGGCTCTCCTCTTGTTTTACTCTCTTGGCAGAATTTATTCCAAGCATAGGGTTAAAACAGCATTGATTTTTTTTTTTTTTTAAAGAACTTTGGGAAAGGCTGCAGAAAGACTTTGGAAAGGAGCACTCAGTCTTTCATGATGTAATTAGCCAAAAATACTGGAGAAAAACATCCTTGAAGGAGAACACAGGTTAGGAACAAGTGTTCTTTAGCTGCTGTGTTATTGGGTTGTTATTTTTTTTCTCTTCACTTAAGGGAAGAGGAGAAAATCCTTGGTTTGCTCAGCTTACAAATAAATCCCCATTAAAATGAGCAGCTGAGGAGGCACAGCTCGGAGGGACCCCCCGCAGCATCCCGCTTCGCTGCCTGCATCCCTGTTGTGCCCATTCCCCTCCCATCGGACAGGGGCCCCGGGGTAGGCACCACTTAGAGCCGATCAAGGTGGCATCATCTGGCCCATGGGGAATTTGCTACGCCAGGCAAAGCCGAGAGGGTCCCTGCAATGACCCCATGGTGAGACAGACCCCCTTAGGAAGAGATTAGGACACTCTACTGCCTACAAGTACAATACAAGTCCATTAAGGACGGAGAGATATTGCCCTGAAATTGTATTCTCTGGCCCATATCTAGCACAGCCATCACCCCTGCGACCATTGGGAATACGCACAATTGTTGTTCCGTAACTGCTAAAATGAACAGCAGATTGAACGCGGCAAGTTTCCTTCTCTTTCTTTGGTTTTGTTTGTATTTTTTTTTTCCCCCGTGAGGACAGCTACCTCTCAGGCAGCGATGCGTGGGTGCTGAGTGCTCCACGGCTGGCTGCCGCGGAGACGTGCTGAATGGGATGCTCTTCTCCTGGTCCTTTCTTATTTTTTACGCTATGTCACTCTTGGAAGCGCATTGATAGGAGATGTCAGTCAGTGATCATTTACAAAAGCCGGTAAGAAGGCTGCTCATTTCGTGTCTTGGGAAAGGAGACGAGGAAGAGGAGCAGTCTCTTTTTTTTTTGCTTTCATGAGCAATAAACAGGAATATCAAAACTGAAGCCACTTTAAAGAATGGCAAGTTTCCGAAACACTAGCTAAGAAAGAAATTTAAAAACACAGTGAGGCATTGCAGCCATTGGGTTTAGAAATGGAAAGAGTCTTTTCGTGCCCTCGGGGAATCAGGGTTTACAGGAACAATTAGAATTGCACCAAGATAAATAAGGATGAGAAAAGGGAAAATGCATCCTATCCACAGTGTGCAAAGTGAGCTTTACCTGGAAAAAAAAAAAGAGCCAGCCCCTAATCTATGGATAAGCAAAAGCAGAAGCTTTTTATCCAAAGAATTGAGATGCTTACCTTGGCTCTCCAAAATGCATCATTAGCAAAGAAGAACGGTTGTTGGGATGACCATGGACACCCGGCCAGAGAACAGTGGGTCCCCTCCACATCGTTTCAGAGGCTATTTCTACATGTATTTTCTTTTCTGTTAAAATGTTGCCCCTTATTTCTAGTCCAAATTTGCCGTTCCAATTGCAGGATCTCATGCCATTTTCCTCTGGATTAGAGAGCTTTCGGAAATCTCTTCCACGTGTCACCATCCTGAACCCCTGGCCGCTCACCTCTAAGGGCGTGCTTTGCTAAGCCAGACAGATCAATTTTATTAGGCAGATACTCTAAGGTACATTTTTGAAGGTTCACATTTTTATAATTCTTCCCGAGGCCTTTCCGCTCTCCAGAATAAGGCTTTTCAGCAGTAAATAAACTCAGAGAGCTTTTACAGTGGAAAGCAGCTCCTGGCACGCTCAGTGCGGGTGCTTGCAGTGAGCGTTCCCTGGTCCAAGGCTGAAGCCAGCGAGATGATTAACGTGAACGTTGTCCCTTGGTCCTCACCCGTCCTTCAGCAATCATGTGGGTTGGAAGATGCTCTCCAGCCCCTCCTGGGACCCACCTGCAGGTTCACCAACCTCTTGATGAGGAATTCAAGTCACCTTCAGCCAGGCCCCGGAGATGCCGAAGGTATGGGACTGGGCACTCCAAACTCCCCAGGGAGTGGAGCATTTCCAGATGATAGCCAAAACCTTGGGTGGGCTTTGTCTTCTGGAGGTGCCTCTCTTGTCCCCACAGAGCACACAGGGCACCTGGAGTGGCATTTCAGCTGGGCACCTGCACGAGGCAGCATCAGTCCCTGCGCAAGATACTCCCCGTTCCCTCACACTCCTGCCTGTTTCTGACAAGCAAGGCAGGACAAATCAAGGCATCGGCTTTAAACCTTCCATTTCCGCCATGTCCTCCTGCAAAAGCTATTTTTGCAAAATGGGCTTCATTTTATTTCTGTGCTTTGCTCTTGCTGCTGAACACAGGGTACCGAAATCAAGGAGAAGAGCGTGAAATGAACTTGCATCGCTTAAAAGAACTTGATTGATATGAAGTAAAGCATTTCCCCTTGAATTCACAAAGCGGAGCTAGCATTTTTAAATCAACGCTCCTCTTTATGAAAACAAGTAATTATTCTTTCATTGAAGCCAGAGCCAAAGTCTGGCAAATCACTAAAGCTAGAAAAGTGCAAATGTTATATTAGTCCGGAAGACCGCAGTTGTGTTTCATCAACTCAGACTCTTTCTGTACATACATAATGTATTTCCCCTGTTTATTTTCTGTGGTTAACTGGAAGTGAAGGTCCACCTCAGCCTGTTGGTTCAACAGAAAAAGAATGGGTGACAAGGGAGGACATGGATCATCCCCCGGGGATGCTGCAGTCCCCCCCATGCTGGCAACTCCCAAGGGCAATGCTGCCTGCCTGGGCTTCCCAGGGCTTTGCCAGCCCTCCCGAGCTCTCTGTACGCTGCAGGCAGGGGGAAATGTCAGGCAGGGGTGTCCTGTTAGGAGAGGGCCAGGTGATGCCACCCCCTCCGCTGCTGCCGCTGCTTGCTGCTGAGCTAAGTCAAGTGGGGTGGTAAAATAAAGCCAGATGGCAGCAAGTTTCTCATTCGGGACTCATGAGTCACAGTTCATTCACTGGGATCCTTGATATAAGACACACTTCTTTCCAATTTTTCATTTAGCGTGGAAGCGCTTTGCTTATGAATACACCCCCGGAGCAGCCTCCTACGGTATTTCTGCCAAGATCTCCTCCTCCGCAACAGGGAAATCAAGCTGGTTTGCTGGCAGAACAACATCGAGCTCCCCAGCGGCCCGGAAACGGATGGATGCTAAGAGCACTTAGCTCACAGGCATGTCCCAAGGGTTAATTAATGGATGATCGTTAGGTGCCTTCAGCCTCTGGAGCTGAGCAGGGCATGGACACGTGTAACGGGAGTGGGGCAGCACCGCTGGGCATCCCAGCCAAGCCTTGACCCTGAGGACCTCCGAACCCACTGGATCCTCCCACCTCAGCCAGCCCATCACTCCATCAAGGCAGAAATTTGGTGCATCGTTGTACAGTTCAATACTAAGCCCTGCAAGTGAGGACCTGGAGATAAAAAGCCCTACAGGTGATGGAGAGCCGGGTGGGAACCCCAGGCTGCAACCCTGCCCCGCTGCAGTCACTCTAAAGTAGCCTTTGAAGTATTCATTTGACTTGGAAGTTGCCCGTCATGCTTGATTTATCCGGCTCATTCCATAGATAGTTAATTAATCCCCTTCCTCGAAAACAATAACGAGTTTATTTCAGTCTGAGCAGTTCCCTGCTTTATCCCCGCTTGGCGCGAGGGCTGGTGGGGAGAGCTGTGCCCAGCTCCCACGCCGCATCGACACGCTGAGCTCGGGGCCATCCCCATCTCCCTCGGGTTCGCGCTTCCAAACTTTCTTCTGCCGACGGGAAACTCTGCTCTGAAGTTAAGCACTCGTGGCCGCGGCTCTCCCGAGGGCTGCCGGCTTACTGATGGAGGACCAGAGACCCAGCACCGGCTCTTCCCTGCCTGGGTCGGTTGTTGCTCCTTTACAGCAAGGGAAAAGAAGCTTCTCCGCGGAGGCACTGAAACGCAATCGCCCCTGCGCAAAAGCTGTTACAGACTTTATCACTTATTTAATGCAACTCCCGTCAGTTTAGCTCATAACTTCTGCAGTCCAAAGCGATACAGGCTGGGAGCAATGGCACGCGGTTTCCCTGGCCTCACTGGGAGTAAGGGAGCGAAACCAAAGCAGTAAATGCATTTCCCTTGTGACAGCCCAGAAACACGTAAACGCAGTTGTGTTATCCTTACGGATGCTCATTCTCTGCTTTCCCCACGGAGGAGCGGAGCAGACCCTTTCCTCCCCATCTCCCACCAGCCAGGGCTGCTGCTGCAATTACCACAGCGAGGGCCCAATTAAAGTGTTTATCGTCAGCCTTTCTGAGCGTCCATATTTCTGGCATGGCCATGCTACGCTCATGTGCCTCAAGGGACCTGTGTGAGATTGAATTAATTTTTCCGGAGCGCTCGGGGATGCTCAGTTAGGAGATGCTATATTACAAATGTGCAAAATACTTCCATTATTATTAGAGCACCTGATCCAGTGCAAGGACCATTGGCTTCTCAGGGTGTGAAATACAGCTTTGTGTCGAAATTCAATGGGTTAGAGACCGCTACCCCAAAATTGAATCTCATCTAGACTACCCAGCCACCCAAGCCCGGTCCTGACTGACCTGCTCGTCCATATGATAGAGAAGTGTGATGAAGAAACAGGATGCAGACACCTGAAATTGCCCATAAAAGATGGAATATTACACTGTATATGAGGGAATCACCATGCCAGGGATGTAAAAGCCACGTCTCCGTGCCTCCGCAGAGAACGGATCCACAGCAAGAGCCAAAGGCGGAGCTGTTGGAAACATTAGCAAAACAAAAGCCTTCTTGCTGTTAAGTTTCATTTAAAGAAACTTGAAATTCCCAAGAAGAGCAGCTGCAAGCCGCAGAAGCCCTCTTTAAATGGTTCCCAGTGCTGTTTGTTATTTTACGTCTTGTTTACATGATGTTTTTTGTGTGGTTTAGATCGAACAACAGCTACTGCAATCTGTTTATAAGCCTTCCCCTCGGAGCCAAGCTTACGTTTCTAACGATGGTGATGATGAACAAATAGAGAAGCTAAAGAATGAGCTTGGCTGCTCTCGTGACAGATGAAAATGTAAGGGAAAAGGGCTTAATTCTGAAGCATGGAATAGTTAAAAATCCAAAGAGACCCATCGCCTTCTCACCTGAAAGGACAAGACGTCCCAGCAGGGAGGAATCGGCTGCAACTCCCCCCAATTTCACAGGGTGGCTGTTTCAGATGTGCTGCACTTAGCATCTCTTGTCTTTTTATTACCCATCCCTCTCCTGGTTCGCTTTTAAGATGGGAAAATTGTGATGAACTGATGGGAAGCTTTCAGAAGAGTCCCCTTCAGAAAGCAAATTCCCCCACGAGTGCCTTTGCACCACTAAACCGCTGGAAAAAAGCACAGAAATCCTCCTTTATGTGCTTGATGAAAACACAGTGCAGTAAAGTACAGGAAAAAAGACCTCAGATAAAATTTTAATCATATTTGCAATAAATCAAGAGCAGGTGAGGGTTGCACTGAACTTTGTCCCCATGACATTATTTCAGAATGAAGCCATCACATGAGAATCCCTTCAGCAATTACGTATTTTGTTGGTTTTAGAAGAGCACAAAACCAGCAAAAGTGGAAATGCGTTGCTTACAAAATTAAATACATATGGGAACCATAAAAGAACCAGCCTGAAGAGCAAACTGTGTACTCTAGGATTGTCCTAATTGCACAGAGACACCAGCCATACGCGTCCAGAAACGAAGACCAGATTTGATCTGAGCTCTTTGGTCGGTTCGGTTTTTACAGGCTACTCCAACCATCACAAGTCACATACTTAACCGAGAAAATATAACCAACATTTTAAAGCATGTTGTTTCATTGTCAGTTTTATGAGGTAAAATGGTAAATTTGCTCGCATTTCCAAAATCCACTACCAATATTTACCAAGAGAGATGAAGGAAGTTCAGCCACCAAGCACAGAAGCCAACATTTTTCTGAAATGACTTAATTGCAAACACTTTCCTTTTGGGAGCCACTTCGGGAGACACCTTAAAGGGGATTTGTTTTCTGAATGTGTCGAGCATTTAATTTCTAAAATAACATTTCTTGCCCTTGGCCCTCAAAATGATGAGTCACTTGTCAAATCCTGGCCCACGCTGCCAAACGCCATAGGAAAAAGAACTGCCTGAGAGTGTTTGCAAAAGGGAAGGGAAAAAGCAGAGGAGGTGGCCAAAATTTAAAAGAAGAGCATCCTTTCTTTGGAGCCCCAATTCCCCAAGCACAGGTAGGTGCAGACGGGGATTTCAGTGACAGCAAGAGGGGCTCCATCTCCATCCTCTCCCGTTGTCCTCTGCCCACGCTCTGCCCCTGCTACGGGCAGTGGTTCCCTGATGATCTAAGACCATCGCTCACGTACCAACATGCAGAAAAAGCAAATCTCGTGAAGGAATTTCTTTGGGATGCATCTTGTGAAGCATCCCCAGAAATGCAAACTCCCTACGACAGCTTTCACTTAACCTACAGCTCAGTTATAATTAAGCGGGGGAAAAAAAGACCCTCCTGTGGGTTTCACATCCTAAAGCTGGACGTAGCAACCTCTGCCACTGCCTCCAACCCTTACACACTGAAACATGAGTTTAAGACACTGAAGTTAATAACGTGTAGGTGCTTTGCTGGTCCATGGTCTCGTTACAGAACATCTCACACCACCGTTTGCTCCACTGAACTCACTGGGATGACCCAAGAAACAGGGAGCCTGCGAGGAGCAGAATGAGGTCCATGGGCATGAGAAGAGCAAGGTGGCCCGCTTGCATGGTGCCCACATTAGAGGACATCAGTAGCAAGCTGACTTGTAAAAATCTTAGCACGTAGATGTGCATCAGGCTGAGACATTCAATTCAAGAGGAGTAGGTTTTGGCAGACTTTCTTCTCACATAAGCTATTTCTAACTTCAGAGTCTAACCTGGGGTACCAGTGACACAGCCTATGGCATCCAACATCAAATCCTGCCATTTTAGAAGCTGCATTTTTAAGTATTTCACAAGATGTTTCCATGAGGCTTTCCCACTGAGAGAAATGTAAGTAATCCTTTAGACCTGCTTCAAGAGATTTTTTTTTAAATTTTTTTGAGATGGCTTTAATGAATAACACAACTCCACCTACAAAAAGCTGGAATGAGTCAACGTAACTGATCATTGCATATTGAATCTTTTCTCTTCACGCTTTCCTTCATGCTATTTTGTTCCAAAAAGAAACATGGAATAAGTAAATAAATGCATTTCTTTTAAAGCATAAGTGATCTCTCAAGAAGATTATATTAATACAAAATAATAGCCTAGTGTATATTCTGGCCATCTTATAAAACACAGAAGGTTTGGAGCTGGAAAGCCGGCAAGAAGCAGGGTGGAGGTCACCCCAAATTTGTTAGAAAAAAGGTTAGCAGCTGGAGGTTCTCGAATTGCTCGTTTGGAAGTAGCAGGGTGGACTCTGAATTCTGCCACAGTCACCACCGTCGTGAGCTGAATATATTCACCTTGGGAGAAAAATATAACAGAGAAGGTCAAGACTTAGTCGAGGCATTCAGAAGACCAAATCCATTGAAGTCTGAACCCAACAGAGAGTTGCAGGCGTCACTGCTGGGCTTTCGGGGGGGTCTATGCCGTGGCGAGACCCAGGCTTGCTGCACTGCGAGGAGATCCATGCTGGTACCTGCTATTTCCAGACCTGCTCATGATTTACCACTCAAAAATGGCTTTTCTGGAAAAATTCTCATCTATTTATTTATTCTTAATGGGAAAATGTCAACTGTGATTTTAAAAATACAGTTGCTTTATTGCATGGGAAATTTCGAAACCAGCGTGTTTCCCTCAGTTTAAAGCCCTGTCTCTCAGCCTTCAGTTTAAACAACGTCAAGATGAAATATCAGTCATAAAAATGACTTCCTGATATGTTTCAAGGGGTTTTTTTTTAACTATAAAAAATATTAAGTCAAAGCAAACTGGCTCTTCCAAAACCCTTTTGACATACAGTTTCAAAACACAGTGAAGCAGTACAGTAAAAATATACAGTCCTATTTTTAATGCAATTTAATGCATTTTTCAAATGTTTGAAACGTATTGCATAAAGTTGGGCTTTTGCTAAGAAGAAAAAATGAAGGGAACGCAGAGTTGTTTCACTTCAGGTTTTAAGGTGCTGGCCTCGGTTTTGCTCAGGAAGGGTGGGCTTATATTCGGCTGCCACCAGCATGTCCTGGGTAGGTCATGTTTCCTAAGTGGCTTCAGGAAATTAAGTTAGAAACTGATTTATTTAAGTAAAAAAAAGAGCATCCACTTTTTTGAGTGTTTTTTTCCCATTGCCTATTTGTTTTGGGCAGTAGTAGCAAGTGCTCCTTGTGATCTGTTACCCATACCCTTCGGAAATCTCTTCACCATCCTGTTCCCCTGGTTAAAACGGCAATAAAAAGCTATTTCTGTCAATTTGTGCTGGGAGAGGCAGGGATGGGTCTATGAGGGTCAGGTTCATGGCCATGAAACCCCCTCCAATGCCACCGCAAGAGCATGTGGCTGGCCCCAGGATATCAACCACGGACTGCTCAG
The DNA here is from genome assembly GCA_013401315.1 of Balaeniceps rex. Classification (NCBI taxonomy): domain Eukaryota; kingdom Metazoa; phylum Chordata; class Aves; order Pelecaniformes; family Balaenicipitidae; genus Balaeniceps; species Balaeniceps rex. Next base: position 33,892 of record VYZW01040848.1, on the reverse strand, counting down.
CCTCTGGCTTCTGCTTTAGGCTAGTTTTTATATACATATAAAGTAATTTTGCCTAGCAAGAACCTGCCATTTGGTCTAGATATCCTGGGAGTCTTTTATAAAAGGAAAGATTTCAGTAAGGATTTTGCAGTAAGAGTGGTTTTGCTCCGGATTTTGTCCTGCATGAATTCTGGCTTGGAGCAGGAACCGGTGCTATAAAGACAGAGTTGTCCATGCAGAAACCTCAGCAGATAATCCTAATCAGGAGACACTCATTAAACCCTGTTTAGTGGTGTTGGTTCTATGGATAATTAATAAAGCAATCAGCTGGAAGAACTCATATGAGGTATGGATGATATAATATAAAAAAACTCTTCCACATGACTGGCTCAGTAAGGGTTGCAGTGCTGGAAAAGTATGAGAAAGCCATAAATGCCTCTTATTTATGAAATAAATAAGAAAATAAAGAATAAACTCAATATAGATAAAGAAAAAACTCAACTGACTCACGAGGGCCCCCAACAGGTACCCAGGAGACACCCCTCTGAAGGGGCACCGGTGCCTTTGGTGCTCACGGCACATCTCCACTGAGACCAGCATCCCACCTCGACGGGGCTACAGCGGAAACCTCCGTAAATGAGGCGGCACAGAGGCGGCAGCATCCATCAGCAGCCAATTCATTATACTAAATCCAGAGAGGATAATGAAACCCGCTGAAATATGGGACTAAAGGCCAAGGTTGGGTTTCCCTGGAAACCGTAGCATTGTATTTGCTAACTTTTGTTATTCGCAAATGTTGCCCACGGTATTTCGGCGTCGCTGGTCTGCCAAGGGAAACATTGGGGTCTGTGTCAGTGTTTCCCCTCCCTCGCCTCCAGCCCCACGTTAGGACTACCGTAGTTTCAGCCCTCTGTAATTTCTTACTAAAAAGATAATCAAGGCTGTTTTTTTCTCCTTCCCAAAGTTTCCCTTTTATCTTAATAAAGACACTGTTACATATTCTCATAAATATCTTGGCCCACATAATATCTCCTTGGCTCTTGCCAATGGAGAAAATAAGTGACCTCGGTGGGGCTGCGATGATAACGTTGGTATTTATCAAGAGAAACTCCTACGGGTCTTATTTTCATTTTTACTCCGGTCCAGCTGGGGTATAAATCAAACAGATATCGGGACGGTTCATCCATCGTGATGGATCTTAGCGCTGCTGTCATCACGAGGAAGGACGTCCGCGCGGGGAGATTTGTGTGTATCTGTCTACTTTTGCTCTGCCGACGAGCGAGTTGTGTCATTCCTGATGGAAATGTTCGCGCGCAGTGGGGATATCTGGAAAAAAGGGTTTTGCTCACGGTAATAAATTACTCAGCCAGACCATTCATATTGTCTAGTCATAATCTTCAGTCTTTTATCTCTGTGTCTTTAAGTGGCAAGGGAATTTCAGGGCTTTTTACAGACTATTCTTTAAACAAGACAAACTATTTTTAGCGACTGAGCTTGACAAGAGGGAGCAGAGTGAAAATGAGCTGGGCTTCCCAGCACAGCCTTGGCAGTGTCTTTAGTGCTCAGCAACACTTATCCCCCCGCATGAGGACCCACAGCCCCCCAAAGCTGCACCAGCCAGCCAGGCGTGCGGGAGATGCTTCTGCAACCTCTGCTCTCTCAAACCCGCCATGCGCACCGCCTCGTCTCCCTTAGGTGGAAAATAAAGGTCATTTTTACTATATTGTGTAGATAAAGAACTGCCTTGGGCCCAGGGATGTGCTCTAAAAGCAAGCGGCCCCAGCCCCACGCGCGGTGGGAGCCGCGCCCTCCTGCTAAAGAATGGAAAATGAGGATAAAACTATGTAAACATTAAGCGACGGATTAAAATATTGCCACATTTTACAAGAATGCGCATAAATATCTTCCAGAAGTTTTCCTGAGCTGCTTCATTTTACATGTTTTGTCTGCTAGCTCTCCCCCTCGACCGTAAGGGCAGCTGTAAAAACGGCCGCAGCCTGGCTGCGGGGTGCGTGACTCCTCTGCTAGCCCTCAGAAATGCAGGAAATATTTAGCGTTCGCCGTCAATGCCTCTCCCTTCTTAATGGGGAGGAAATTCCCGGTTCCTTCTCAGCCCACATCGCTTCACCCACGGTAAGGACGCTGCTCTGGTAGGAGATGCACCATCCCCTTAGCGGCCCACTGCAGCATGCAGAAGTTTAACACCGTTAAGATGCAACCGCATGGCAGGCGAGTTGTTTATGTGTCTATTTGGTTTTATTTTCAAGCTTTTACCCATTTTCCCTCTTTTTCAGCATGAGAAAAATGGGGGTGTTTTCACACCCGTAGCAACTTGCCAGCCAGCCCCGCTCCACAGGGCACCGACAACCCCTCCGTGCAGACTCGCCCTGCAAAGATGGGTTTCTTTTTTAAAACAAAGGAGAAAAAAGATGCTTTTTGTGATTTCCCACATTGTTTGCCTTTCCTTTGTCCCATCGCGTTCTCATTTTGCCCTCCAGCGGGTCCCACCGGCCTCGGCAGCCCGTTGCTGGCTCTCAGTCTGCCGTTGCTCTGCAGGAACCGCCGGGGAGCTCAGCAGCACGTGTCCCTGGAGACTTATATTTAAGTCCTCATATTTAGGTTTGGATTGCAAGCAGCTGTCTGGAAACCTGAATCTGACCTCCCTGGGCTTGGGGCTCTAACCCTACGTGCGCGTCAACCCCTGCGTGCACGGGTAGCTCCTCTAAGTCAGTGGTGTAAAACTGGTAGGAGGGAGATTGGTGGCTGTGCTGCAGCTCCGAAGAGGGTTTCCTGGGACACTGTCACTGCCCAGCATCCTTCCAGCTCCCCCGGGATGGGGAAAGTCATTTCATCTCCCCCCGAGGCCAGCGTGTGTGCTCACCGGCTTCTGTAGGCACGGACGGAGTGGGGGGCCCTGCGAGACAGCATCTGCCTTTAATTGCCTTGTTCCCTTTCTCATCTCGCTGCCCGTTTTCTCTTTCATGCTTGCCCCGTTGTCTCGTCCCACTGCCCACCTTCCTCCCTCGCTCCTCACATCTCCCCAGGCTTGCATCCCCTCTTCCTTTCATCACCATTTCCAATGCCCCAAAGGGTTTGACATTTATTTCACCGTGCTTCTTGCTTCCCTGCATGCCCCCTCCCAGGAACAGCACCGGGGTCTCCCCTTTCATGCACTTTGAGTGAGTTAAAAGAAACGGGATGTTAAACCTGCACAAAGCCACCAGCACCCGGATTTCTTTTTGATCTTGACATCCGCAAGTCGTAATAGAACCAGAATCAAAACAGTCCAGAAATTTGGCACAGCGAGGGCTTGGAAGGAGCGGTTGAAAGGAAGATTTCCAGGATTATTTTTTTTTTTTTTTTAAATGAAGGTTTGGGGGAAATTTTGCTTTGAAACTATGTCTTACGTACAAAGCCATTCCACCCTGCCAAATGATTTCCAGTTTCTTGCGATAAGAAAGCTGCTTATTGGGAAAAAAAAAAAAAAAGGTAAAGAAAATGCTGAGCGTTATTTACCATCACTGGGTTCACGTAAATATGCACAAAACTAAACCAGGGTGGTTTGGTTCACTGGGTGACCGGTCCACATTCCTGCGGTCCCTACTCCAGGTGCCCCTCGGTTTAGCCCTGCGAGATGGTGGGAGACAGCCGCGTGCACATCGCTCCTGGTTCCGGTCCCCTTCACACAGGGAATTTTGTTTTGGTTTTAATGCATCTAACGAGAGGTTCTTGGCACAGGCGGCCTGCGTGGCTTTCATTCCTGTGGTCTATGAACATATACACTCCCCGAGCTGTTTACACTCTCCGTCCAGAGATATTTTTCTGATTAACCACCAGCAGTTATTGGGATTTATGTTTGCCCGCATGCACAGCTGGGAAGAGCAAACAGCAAACGCTGGAGGCGATCGGATGGGCACCCTCTGTGTTTTGGCTGTAGGATGCGCAACTGGAGGTGAAGTGGATCTTTGCTGCGCTTCCACCGTCTCCAGTGATGGCCGAGGGCACGAGGATGCTCTTTTCAGCTGTTTCACCGCTGCTTTATGGGTACTGTAAATTCCTGGAAAAAGAAGGTGCCTTTGTACCCATCTGGATAATGCGCCTATCTGATTCGGAACAGTAATTACTGGGCATTTCCTCAGCGCAACCAAGTATTTATCAGCAGTGGGTACTTCTGCACTGAAAATTAGATATTAAAGGGCACTGCGTTACAAAAATCAGCACACATTAAATAACTTTTACTTGGAGCCTAAATATATGCTGTAACATCTACCTCCGAGGCGCGTATATCTAAGCGTGCGCACACATCGCTTTAATTAGAGCACTGGTCCTATCAGTAGGAGAAACCAGCCACCATCAACTTTTCATTTTCATTTAAAGCACGCTGCCTCGTAATAAGAAAATCAGATAACAATCAAAAGTCCAGCTCTTCTTTCAATAAAACCTCATTTGTTTTAATTTCAATGCCTGCCGCTCTCTTGGTGGAGGTTACCTTAGGGGGAGTGCCGGGCGCATCCCCCAAACCTCGAGCCCCGTCTTCCTCCACCTCCCTGTTTTTGGGATGTTTGTAGGAGCCTGCGTTCCCATGCAGCCAAAAATCACTATATCTAATAAATATTACATTTTTATATAAAAATAGATGCGTCAGCTATTAGACACACACCAGACTCCAACACTAATTTTTGTACACAATTAATGTTGTGTACAAATGTCTTCATGACTTCTCTCCTACCCTTTGCCCCATGCCAGCGCTCATCGGGGCGACGGCAGCAGCTCTGACCTCTGCTGCCGTTCACAGCTGAGTCATTTCTTGCTCTCCATTCCTGGGACGCGAAGCCTTGGCAGGAGGAGCAGAGCAATAAATAGTTTGAGCTCTGGGTCCGCGTGCCCATGACACGAGCCGTGCGCCGGTCCCGCAGCCTGGGCAGAGCCTCACCGCGGTCATTGGCTTGTCCTTGCTCTACAACCTCTGCATGAGCCAGATCAATATTATCAGCCAGTTTCCTACTCACCTGCTTTACCTAAATCACCAGGCTATTTTTTTTGATACTCAAGGTCCCTGACCAGAAAAACCACTCCCACAGTTACGACTGATATATTCATTCAGGGGAGGTGCCATACCCAGCAAGAGCAAAACAGAAAAGGCAGATGCTGACTAGTTGTACCTCATTCCTTGTAACTAATTCACAGAATCACAGAATCATTTGGTTGGAAAAGACCTTTAAGATCATCGAGTCCAACCGTCCCTGTCCACCACTAAACCATGTCCCTAAGCACCTCGTCTGCCCGGCTTTTAAATACCTCCAGGGATGGGGACTCCACCACTTCCCTGGGCAGCCTCTTCCAATACTTGACAACCCTCTGTGTGAAGAAGTTTTTCCCAATATCCAATCTAAACCTCCCCTGGCACAACTTGAGGCCATTGCCTCTCGTCCTATCACTTGCTACTTGCTTTTCCAGCTGTAACAACCACCTCCAAATTATTGTCTGGTTGCAATGCGCTTTCCAAAGCTTTAATCCCGTACACAGCTCCCCGCGCTACCAGAGAGGGACTTTGCAGAGCTTCGGTGCCTGAGCTGTGTTCGACCCACAATAAGGATTAAATACAGAAAACCAATAATGAACCCGCTCCTGCCCACCGACACCAACATACATTTTCCTATGTGAGTGATGAATAAATACAGGATCCATTTGCCATTGATGTGTCCCGTTGTACACGTCTGGGCACCTCGGGAGGGAAGCTGTTGTCTCTGCTGCGAGACGATACGCAGCCTCTTGTCCCATTTGCCATGTTTTCATTGATGAAAGACCAAAGCGTGCAAAAATCAATGGCCTCATGCATAATACAGGGAACAGCGATTAACTCTTCGTTGCGATGCTCTGCCACGACGCCGACTGACTACAAATGGCTCTCTGCCTCTGCCGGGGCCGAACTCTGCCAATTCTCATCATCAATCAGGCATCCTGCGCCCGTTCAGCTTTCAAAGCTGCTTGAGGTGTCTCTTGCTGTTTTCCCCCTCGCTTGGCTGGCAGACACGCATGGAAGTAAGTACGTGTCCGATCGCGTTACGCTCTCCAACCACACCGCTTATTATTCTAGCTGGGTTTGCAAACCTGATCCGTGGTGCGCAGGCCTGGAAGCTCAGTCTTGTAAAATTTGATTTTACGAGCTCAAGCCTCATCCCAGTTTATTCCCCATCATCGCCAGACACTGCTTCAGGAGGCAGGGACTTTGTCAGGGTTGCCACGCTGTCCAAACTTCTTAAGAGCATGATAGTTAAATGGGAGAAAATGTTAATAATAATAAAAGCAGTAATAGAATAGAATCATTAAGGTTGGAAAAGTCCTCTAAGACCATCTAGTCCAACCACCATCCCTACACCACCATGCCTACTAAACCATGTCCTGAAGTGCCCTGTCTACATGTTTTTAATGAACAGTTGCAGTATCCGTTGGCGTGAGAATTTCTTGGAGCCTTCATCAACCTGGGCCAAACGGCCCCAGCAGGAGGGGGGGTTTACAGCCCTCCTCGAGCCGTCTGTCGTGGAGGAAATGGAGCCGGGACCCAAATCCTTCTCTCTGGTGCCTCGTGACCAAGTTTGGTAGCTAATGACTGAGCTACTTTAGATGTGGTGGTGCAGCTACATCCCTGAGTTCCTGCTCTGATGGGCTGAACATTTAATGTCCGTAGGCATGTAACCATGAGACCGGTACTCACGCAACCCTATCCAAGCACAGCTACTTCACCGCTTGTCAAAGATACGATCTTCACCAGGCTCCGGAGGAAAAATCGAGAATTTCTAGTGCTTTTAAAAACCCCACATGTCAGTTTGTTTAGTGAAAGGATGCAGGGATGGTGAGCGACGGGGCCCCTCGCTCTAGATTAGACCCAGATGGCCCGCAGAGGTGGGGGAATAGCCTTTGCCTCCTTGATGATGAATGCACAAATCCCTTCTGCAGCTATCCGAACGTCGTGTTGTGAAATGTATGGTGATTGATTAGGAGAGTATTAACCTTGTCATTTGTAATAGGTCATCCGGTGATTTTATCACGTTTTAATCCATATTTTTTTCATACCGAGCTCCTTCCTAAGGAAAGCGTGTGGATGGGCGAGCTGGGGATGGATGGGGGTCAACGTTCCGAGAGTTTGATGATAATTTTTTTAATGCTTACCTTTTCTGAGTCAATTTTTTTGGTAGCTCTGGTGGTGGGGTGAGATGACCATTTCCCAAGATTTATGTGACCAAATCAGTGATGTATATTTACTGATGACTGTGAATTCCCTGTGTCCTTGAGGTGCTGCGGGTTTAAGGGAACAGACCATAGGCACAAGCAATAAAGCTCTCGCTCTACCCGAAGCCATGAATATCTTCTCCCTGAAGTCACGAGGATTTTGCTGTGCCTATCTGAGGGTAAAATCCACTGTAGATTTATTTTGTGGTTTGTGAGCACAGTAATCATGTCTGTTTTATTCACTGCCTTATTTAAAGTGGGTGATGAGCTGTGAATACCCAAGTTAGACAGTCACTTAATTAAGTAAAAAACATTTTTTCTTTAGCACAGATTTGTGAGCCCAAGCTTGCAGGCACCTGGTGAGACTTTGGAAAGCACCAAACACCAAATTTCCCACCAGTACATCTTCAAGAAAATCTGCCCTTCTTCCCTACGTCTTCACCAGAGACATCTCAGGCCACCTCTGTTTCCCACCTCTGTTTTCCATCTCTGTGCTGGGTTTCGGTTGTTTTATCAGACCTGAGGCTATACACCCTGACGTGATGCTCGGGTGGAAGGAAGGATGTTATTTCCGTTATTTATATCCTTTTTTTCCCTGATTGTGTTGTCTGGAAGGGATGGCTGTGGTCTCGGGTCCGATTTTGGTCCAGGAAGCAACGTCTCAGCTGGAACAAGACCTAAAATGGGCTCCCCCAGTTGATGGGGATAATTTAATGGATCCGTGGCTGCGGACGAGGCTTGCTCTCCTTGGCTGGAATGAGTTAGGGGTGCAGCAAGAAGAGAGCGAATCAGGGCAACCATCAAGTCCCAACTGCACGTCTGTGTCCCTTAACGATGACATTAAGTTCGGGTTAGTGGGTTTCTTAGCTGGAACTGCCATTCCAGTAAAGGGGCCAGGCACGATGCTTGGGGTTTGATGACAGAAGTAGATCAAAACCATCAAGAAATCAATTTTTAAGAAAGAAAACCAAAAAAAGAGGGAGTTTCCCAGCCCTGAGAGAGGAGAGGGGTCCCACCCCGAGCTGCCTAAGGGGCGTTGGAGGTTTGCAGGCACATTAGGCAATCGGAGGCTCAGTCTTGCGCTCGCGTGGTCGCTGTTATTACCTGCTGCCTGTCTTCCCATCTGCATTACAAAGTGAAATGAGCTGAAATTTCCCCAGAAGGTTATTATAGCTGTAATTACTGGTATCCGCACGCCTGTGCTGATGGGGACATTGCCGTTAGGGTCTATCATCCTGTGCAAGATGAGACCTGGACGCTATTGCCCTCGGACGGTGCTTTCTGGGCACTGATCTCAAAGCACGGTGCAATTTTTTTATGCCTTTGGCATCAAGCAGAAAAGTAGGGCATATCTGTTCCACGCTCACACCTTGGGAAGTTGAGACGTTTTGAGATTAACCAAATTTCTCAAGCCCAGTGAGGAAATTTGTTGGTATGATGAGGCACTAAGATGCATTTTTGTGCTAGAAGGCTCAGGAGCGGTCTCTCTGGGATTTAGGGCATCCCCTCCCTGGAGCAGAGCTCCGTACACCGAATTGCACCCTGTACAACCACTGCAGCCTCTCCGTTCTGTGGAGAAAAGAGGATTTCACCCTCACAGCAGCTAAATTTACCTTCAGGGGGAAAGACAACACCAGCCTCTTGTCCCAGATGGTATTATCTTGGGTAACCACATTTAACCCACGCTTTCACTTTGCTTCAGTGCAAACATGACTGAGAAAAAAAATGTGTGTACACATGGCAGGTATTTACATATTGTCTATTTTTAGATTTCAGCTTAATAGAGAAAGAGGAACCAAAAAAAAAAAAAACACCACACCAAGGGGAAGGGTGCAAGCGTATTTCTGAGACATGCCTGAACCTGCTGCACCTCTTAATAAGATTTAGCAAGATCAATACGTTGATACAATATTCTCTGGCCTTGCCAGAACAAATATTCAGAGAGGAAAGTGGGGCAAGGACGGCTGCGGGCTTTTCTTGCCCCCAGATCACTGCTGCAGAATTAGCAGAAATTTCCATTCTGAAAAAAAGATCGAGCTTAGGCTTTCAGCTGATGAAAACCCAGCACGTTCAGGAATTTCACATCCTTGGCGGGACAATAAACCTGCAGTTCCTTCCCTCTGATGCAGCATTGGCTCTTTCTAAGGGATTATTCTCATTGTTCTGGGGTTGATGTGAGCAAGGTCAGGATCAGGCACCTTTGGCTTGAATCATCGCTACAGCAGTGGCTCAAGGTCAGGTGTGGGTTGGGAAGGTTAGACACCAGAACGGGTGGGTGTTCCCCAAAAATGTCCAGCAGACGTCCAGTACCAAAGCTATCCTGCTCTGCTACAGCAATTAAACATGCTCTGCTACAGCAATTAAACAATGAATTCAACCCAGAAAGCAACACTCTTCTTGGATTCTTAGCAATGTTCTTTGTTGAGCATATACACTTGGAAAATACTTTCCAAAATATTTACTTACAAATATTTTCAACTATGCTATAGTGTTTTACAAAAAGAAAAGATAAATTTATCCCTTCGTGGTTGTTTTGCAGTACAGACTGACTCAGAGTTTGCTAGTACGAGCTGAGCCTGCGCTGCTCCGGGGCTGCGTTTTGAGGAGACTTTGCTCTTACCTGATCTGTAGGCTCCTACTTGAGATGGAGACGTTATTAGCTATTGCTGAAAATAGCTTTTTTCCCAAAAATATTTCATTAAAATCATTTTAGACACAATAAATAAGGTAATTTACATGACATTTGAGTAAGAAACCACCATTTTTGGAGTCTGGTAGAAGACAGGACTGAAGGAGGGTGTTGCTGGTGTTGCACATTTGTTATTATTGTTGGTATTTACGGGCAGGATTGTGAAAAACAGATTTTTAACCTGGAAAGTAGAGGCTCAGCCCCAGACAGAGTAAAGCCTCTGCCTTTCCCAGGAGCCTGCTGCTGTGCTGCCTCCCAAGCCCCTTGCTCGGTGCTTCTGACCTAGTAGAAACAATTGCTCTCACAAGAGAATACGGCGGCTTACAAAGCCTGCTGGAAGGTTTAGGACTGGAAACGCTGGGAAAAACTACATCGTTTACTCTGATGCTCCTAGCTTTAATGTGGAGATACGGTAATTTGCCCATTCGCGTTCATTTTGACGACGGATGCGTTTTGTCAAGCTAAAAGAAATAGTCATAAAAATATACCTGTTATTTTGCTGTCAGCCAAAAACAACCACGACACTGGAGTAGATTAAAAACCAGAGAGCAGTAAGAGCAAGGCCCACAAAGCGTGAATTCTCTGCTAATAGAGAATTATTAATTAACTAATAGAGATCTGCTTTGCTGGAAGTCATTTGAAATGGAGTTTGTTTGAACGCAGTCTCTGTGCACTTGTTAGGGCGCTATTTGCACCTCTCTGCCCGTGCCGTCATGCCGTGCGAGGCCACGACCCGCACCTGATTCAGCCTTCTGGCAGAAAATTAGTGAAACTTCTTTTTTTGCTTGAGTTGGAGCCCATGCCTGCAAGCAATCAAAAGAGAGAACCCAATCCAGGCACTCTTGCCCAAAACTAAGGTCTGAATCTCAACCCATCTGCAGTCTGTGGCTTCAGTCCCTTCACATCTGCTGTAACAAAAACTGTTCGGAAAAAAGAACAAATAAACTTGTTAAGGGAGATGTCTGGGGTCACTGCAAGAGCTGTCACACTTAGTTAGCTCCGACATGTTACTGCAACGCGTAATTATGGCCCAGCACAGATCAGTCCAGAGGCTGGGACAAGGTACTTTGCCAGGAGCGATGGATCACTCCAATTTTTCTTGTACCTAAATCCGGACTATGTTCAGCAGAACTTAAAAAAGCACAGCTAACAAAGGAAGAAAAGGATACAGGAAACATCTCAAGTAGAAATTTGTTTTTTAAGAAGGATATAACATAGAGAAATAGGATTATTGCCCACCACCATTACAGACCGTTGTCTGGCCAAGGGCTAAGTCAGCATCAGGTTAGCATGGTGAGACCATGCAGTGCCTAATGCCCACAGAGGTGTCAGGGCTTTCATCCCACCATCCCTTTTCCAGTTCATCCTTTCTCATCCGGAACCGGCCTTTTTCATAGTGGGACTCAGACAAAGAGCCTGATGGCCCCCCCATGGCGACCCAGAGGTCTCCGGGGCGGTGGGACAGAAAGCAGCATCATGGCATCAACCTACCACGACGAGAGCAACCTCCGGGGAGCCGGCGGTGGAAAGCAGAGCAGAAACCCATGATTTCTCCAGTGCTCTCACATCAATTACCTTTTACTCAACTTTATGAAGCCATTGCATTTTTTCCCTTTATTTTCTCATCTTGATTAGCCCACGTCCCACCACTGCTCCCGTCTCCAGCTGCCATCTGTGAGCAATCTACATTCCCAGCCTCATCATTAATTTGTGTCATTTCTTGAAAACAGCGCAATCGTATACTCGTGGTGAGTATTTCATTCTGATCCAGGAGAGCTTAAAATGCCTCCATGTGTGCCTGCCTGCACCAGCTGAGTGTCACCAGACCACAGCCCTGGCTTCTTTTTATGGCTTGTACAAAAAAGCCTCTGCCTCACACTCCCTACGAGCCACAGGCCCTTTGCAAGCACCCAAGCTATGCCCAATTTTTCACTGTTGGCGTTTCCCCCCCACCACATATGGTAATAGTTTTTCATGAAAAAAAAATGTGTCAGTGACATTTTCTACAGAATAAAAAAAAAAGAAATCATTTTCTTTCAGAAGTTCGCTTTTTGGAAAGAAAACAATGCTTTCGAAACTTTTATTTGAAGAACTTTCATTGCTCGTCTAAGTCTGAAAATATTTGGCTTTATTTCAAATGCAATGAAAATAGTTTTTGAAACATCCAGATTTACAGTAAAACAGGCATTCCAGCCTTCAGACTGCTCTGGATCCAGAAGGTCCTTAGGAACACTTGGGACAATCCGTCCCAGAGACACTAAGCCGCCGTTTTGTCATTTCGGTGGCAAAACAGGGACATTTCTTGGACATCTCTCTGCCCCCCAACCACAGGGCTTGCTATGTGTGTGCAAACAACTGATCCATTGAGTACAAACCCCTCTCTAGGGTAGGATCTTGGACCCCAACGCACCTACGCCCCTGGGAAATAAATGCAGGGGAAAGTCTCTCCTGAGCATATAACTCGAAGAATCCAATGTTAGGCTAGTTTTACCGAAGGGTCATTTCTGGAGTGAGATCTCAGACACAACGGGACATGGGACAACACCAACAGTGAGCGCTCACAGCCCAGAGGCCAACCGTACCCTGGGCTGCATCCCCAGCAGCGTGGCCAGCAGGTCGAGGGAGGGGATTCTGCCCCTCTTCTCTGCTCTGGGGAGACCCCACCTGGAGCCCTGCGTCCAGCTCTGGAGCCCTCAGCACAAGGAGGACATGGAGCTGTTGGAGCGGGTCCAGGGGAGGCCACAAAAATGCTCCGAGGGCTGGAGCCCCTCTGCTCCGAGGCCAGGCTGGGAGAGTTGGGGCTGTTCAGCCTGGAGAAGAGAAGGCCCCGGGGAGACCTTAGTGCGGCCTTGCAGTGCTTCAAGGGGGCCTAGAGGAAAGATGGGGACAGGCTTTTTAGCAAGGCCTGTGGTGACAGGACAAGGGGTGATGGGTTTAAACTAAAGGAGGGCAGATTTAGGCTGGATATAAAGGAGAAATGTTTTACACTGAGGGTGGTGAAGCACTGGCACAGGTTGCCCAGAGAGGTGGTGGAGGCCCCATCCCTGGAAACATTGCAGGTCAGGTTGGACGGGGCTGTGAGCAACCTGATCTGGTTAAAGATGTCCCTGCTCGCTGCAGGGGGTTGGACTGGATGGCCTCTAAATGTCCCTTCCCACCCAAAGCATTCGATGATTCTGTGATTCTATGATTCTAGGAAAGAAGACCTCACCCAAAGAGTACCCAATATTCACCCTGTTGTGATAGGTACCACCAGCTTCTGTGCCTCCTGCTGAAGAAATTCATGTAAAACAGAGACAAAGGGGCGCGCTGCTGCCTTTGCCACACATCCATATGTGCCACATGCCGCTCGCGTTAACGTAATTAACTTAATTTGACAAACTGCATCGAGCAACAGGCGCGGTTGTCTTGAAGCCTATTTGCTCTGTACGGTGACTACTCCCCAAACCATCAACATGACAGAAGAACTGTGTCTAATTAACACTTTCTTAATACCTCAACAAATAACAAACCTGCTGTTGGGAAAAATAGTTTCACACTTCTTTATCAAATTAGGGCAAAATCACTCCTAATGAGCTAAAATCAATTAGTGCGACACCGAAATGAATGTATTTATGCTGTCAGCAAGCGCTATTTGCATAACAGTTTGCAAGGGCAGGGAAGATGCTGTAGCTTCTCAGTGCTGCTAATGAGGAGCTGCTGCGGGAAGGTGCTACCGGAGAGAAAATGGTTTTACGCGGCCTCCGTACAGCACCGGCTGGCACCCAGGTCCAGAAGCATCACAGGGGAGCGTGCAGGATTTTGTTCTCCAAAAAACCCAAGACCCCAGGTAAATGGGGGCCAGGGGTGCATCCTCCCTGCAGCCCCGGGAGGAACGGGGACGTCCCTGCCACTCCTCTCTGCCATCATGGTGCACCGACAGCACCGGTGACCGGGATGAGCCTTTTGGCACCACCAGTGACCGGGATGAGCCTTTTGGCACCACCAGTACCTTCCCCACGTGCCACGGCGCTGATGGGGAACCCAGTTCTTCCCTAAAAGCCTCTTCAATGCCTCTTCTGCCCATGCAGGGAAAAATAAACAGCTGAAAATGGTACATAACAAGACAAAAAAATGCCTTCATGAAAATCATCCTTAATTTTCTGTTGTTGTTAAAACCTTTAACCGAATTAGAGGACTGGTTCACGAACAAATGGAACGGAGATAGACAGCAATTGATTTTAATCATATTTATTTTTTATAGCTACTTAAAACTTCTCGTTGCGGTTCCGGCGTACACAAATGTATTCTTGACCTTGGAGTTAATTGCTTCGAAGCTGTGCTTGTGACTAATGTGTACGTGCCGAAGTGTCTCTGCCTCTCGCGATCTCAATGCCATTACAGTCGTGCATGTAGAAATAAGCACCTAAGAGGAAGAATGACACAATACGGACTGAAATAACTGCCTGTGAGCTGGTGCAGCTGAAATCCTTACTAAGACACTTGTAGCAAATTATGTCATCTTCTTCTGAATTCAGGCTATCATACAGACAATGGTTGGATGGATAAATAACATCCTGCGGCTTTCCCCGTCAGGAGAAAGGATGCACAAGTGGAACATGGGTCCAAAAAAATAAGTGCAAAGAGAAGCAAACGCAGCGAGGGACCCGGAGGAGAGCGGGGGCGAGGGTGTTTTAGGAGGTGAAGCTGAAAGGCGATGGCACAGCTGGCAGGGCAGAGCAGGGGCGAGGAAGGGACCTGGTGCATGAACCCCTCAGCACCACCGACACCACTCAAAGTCCTTCCGAAAGACTGAAAAGACTTTGGGGAAGCCAGCTGAAAGACTCTGGGGAAGGATACGGTGGGACGTAGCTCAGGACAGCTCCGGTCAGCGCTCCGCAGGAATGGGCCCAGGGGAGGGCTGATGCAACATGTGGTGGGGAAGGAAGAACCAGGTTCATCCTAAATTCCTCTTGGCATATACACGCACGTGCTAACAGCTATGAGATCTACTTCTTTTTCAACACATTTTCTTCTTTAAAATAGAAATGGTCAGTTCTATGGCTTGGGAAAATTTAGTCAATACAAGACAGGATGTTTTTCTCGTAAAATAAAAACAAATTTTCAAACACGTGGGCAGGGTGATGTTCTGTGATGATCCTGAGCTTTTCATACTCTCAATATGTTTTCCTAGGACAAAAATATTGGTATGCATACAAACCCATTCATAGGCACTATACTTCACTATATTTCCCACACTTCTAGAATCACTCTTCATTGCTGGTTTCATTTTACTTGGTCTGTTGAAAAAACATTTGTTTTCCAACTTTTATGAAAAGTAAGCCAGGCTCTTCAGCAGGGGACACATCTGCATGGGCAGCTTTGGAAAAACATGGGGATTCAGCCCATTTTGCTGAACCCACACGTAGAAAAGCAGTATTAACCAGGTCAGGGTAAAGCTTTTGGCTGCTGGCGGGTGCCGGCGGGTCCTGCCCATCGCCCCCAGGCTGGGGAGCGGAGCGGGAATAACTCGGTATCAGCCGGAGCCCTCCTGCCTTGGACGTGGCCAAAGCGGACGCAGGAATTCCTGTCCTTAAATCTTGTGCAAAGCTGTGCCCAAAGTACCATGGGTCACCCAGCTGATTAGCTGCTCATTAATTGGCATGGGGCTGCAGCAACCGTAGTGAGTCGTGGCTGCAGCATCCCCCAAAAAACACATTGGATGTCATACCGGAGAAATTTCTCCAGGAATTTCTTCTTTTCTTCTTTAATCCCTCACATCTTTTGGGAATATACTTTTTCCTCTATTTTCTGTAGTTTTCTCAGCAAAAAGAGCAAAGATGCCGTAGCGTTTCCATGAGTGTGGCTGCTGCCGCGGGGTCTGCCCAGGACCGTGCAAGCCCCAGGCGTTCCCGGCGTGCTGGGACCGCAGCCCATCCACTTAACATAGCTTCACGCATTCCCCAGCATCGTACATCACCTCCCACCGCCCCACCGACAATTTCAGCTGCCTTCTGGGAGCCCCACCGCCAAAGACGGCAGATCCTCTCCGCATCGCATGCCGAAAGGACATCAATCACGCGGGAAGCACACAGGTAACGGGCAGCACGGGATGGGTCCGTGGATCCTGCCCAGCAAACCGCAAAAAAAAAAAAAAAAAAAAAGCCATAATATTTTAACTTTCTACTCTAGATACACTCTGCTGGGGTCTCGAGCACTAAGCACGGATCTGTTTCTTATCTTTGCTTTTTATCTGGCAGCCACAGGGAAAGCATTTACTAACGCAACCAATGCACTCAGAAAAGTTTTAAACAGACTTTCCGGCTTTCTGAAGAAAACGCTTTGTCACGCGTTATCGTTAGTGGTTGTTATCAGTAGAAATTTTTGGACAAAGAGGACTGTATCTGTGGCTGGAATTTCTTGGCCAGGCCCGCACGGGCAGGCAGCAGAAAGCCCACGCTGGGGAAGGTGGACATCCCGGTCCACGACACATCTGGAGACTCTTGGAGAAGAGGAGAAAATTCCCTAAATCTTCACAAGGCAAAATTTCCAGGTAGAAAAGGAGACATTATTTGTCAAAGAAAACAAAAGTTGATGGTAGCTTATTGTAAAATTTTATGCAAAGTAAAGAAAATTTGATGGAAACAGATCTTTCCTCTCACATCACTCCATGGTCTGTCGGAAGCTGTTTTCTCTCCAAAAAAAAAATGTTCTCATATTATATCTGGGCCTAATGTATTATTTTTACATTACAACCAGGATCTTTGAAAGATCATCTGAAATAAGGTTGCAACGTAATCTCCCGGAAAGGATGGCAGTCTGCAAGGTCAGCGCATAAATGAGATGAGAGCATATCAGCAGCGAATGAGGCAAGCGACTATTAGTGAGGAAGGGAAGAAAACAAATTCCTGAAGGACTGAAACTGGAGCGTTGCCCAGCTGCACGGGCTCTGTATAAGCAGGGAGAAAATGTGGGTATGAGGTGGACCCCAGGAGCTCACCCCCCGGCCACGCAGAGCATCCCCCACGCCTGGGACGCGCCTGTCTCTTGGGGCATCCTGGAAAACCCCATCAGCTGCTTCTCAGCAGCTTTTAGACACCTTCGAAATGATTTCGCTTTATACATGGAAAAATTGGCAGGGGGCAGCTCCTCGGCTTGTGCAAACGAGCTCCCAGGGACCCACCCCGGG
Organism: Balaeniceps rex; assembly: GCA_013401315.1. Lineage (NCBI taxonomy): Eukaryota > Metazoa > Chordata > Aves > Pelecaniformes > Balaenicipitidae > Balaeniceps > Balaeniceps rex. Next base: position 16,826 of record VYZW01040848.1, on the reverse strand, counting down.
CAGGACCCGCTCGCAGGGTAAATAGCTGGAAAAGAGGGAGCCAACGCGGCATTAACGATGCTGAGCAGCTCCGGTGGCAGAGGCATTACCTGCCACAGTAATTAACGCAGGACAAGCACGCTGTGTTCCTGTAGGTGCAGTCGTTCTTCAGATGAGTAATTTATACGGGTACATTAAAGTATATTACGTGGAATTTCTCACCTATCACCGCCCGAGGGGAGCACGCGAGCCCTGTTTACAAGGAAGAGCTACACAGACACCACGCAGTGGGCTGTGAATAACAGAATTTTTTTAGATTTTCAGTCTTTAAATAGCTCTACGAGGCAGCGAAAACACCCTCGCGAAACCAAATCCCCTGTGCATCGCACCCTCACGGTGCGTGGGGATACAGGGACCTTGCTGGGAGATGGTTGGCAGCTGCTGCTGCTCAAAGGTGGTTTGGAAAACCTTGCAGGTGTTTTGCTGGATGCTTACCCAGCACTGAGCGAGGGCTTGCTGGGTGGGTTCACGTGCACGCTGGGTGGGTTCACCCTGGCACTTTGCAGAAGTTTTATAGAATAGAATCACAGAATCTTTTGGTTGGAAAAGCCCTTTAAGATCATCGAGTCCAACCGTACCTGTCCACCACTAAACCACGTCCCTAAGCACCCCGTCTGCCCAGCTTTTAAATACCTCCAGGGATGGGGACTCCACCACTGCCCTGGGCAGCCTGTTCCAGTGCTTGACAACCCTCTCCGTGAAGAAGTTTTTCCTAATATCCAATCTAAACCTCCCCTGGCACAACTTGAGGCCATTGCCTCTCGTCCTATCACTTGTTACTTGGGAGAAGAGACCAACCCCCACCTCACTACAACCTCCTCTCAGGCAGTTGTAGAGGGCGATGAGGTCTCCCCTCAGCCTCCTCTTCTCCAGGCTGAACAACCCCAGGTCCCTCAGCCGCTCCTCACAGCACTTGTGCTCCAGACCCTTCCCCAGCTTCGTTGCCCTTCTCTGGACACGCTCCAGCACCTCCATGTCCTTCTTGGAGTGAGGGGCCCAAACCTGAACACAGCACTCGAGGTGCGGCCTCACCAGTGCCCAGTACAGGGGCACCATCACTGCCCTGGTCCTGCTGGCCACACTATTCCTGATACAAGCCAGGATGCCGTTGGCCTTCTTGGCCACCTGGGCACACTGCTGGCTCATATTCAGTCGGCTGTCGATCAACACCCCCAGACCCCTCTCTGCCCAGCAGCTTTCCAGCCACTCATCCCCAAGCCTGCAGCGTTGGATGGGGTTGTTGTGGCCCAAGTGCAGGATCCAGCACTTGGCCCTATCGTGCATCTTCTTTTCCAGGGATGCTCCAGGAGCGCTCCTGGACCTGTTGCATCAGGCTTATCCTTCACAGTTAATTCCATATTTATTGTCTCACCTTCCAGTCGTTCTTATGGTTGTTCAAAAAAATCTGAATCTCTGGTGCATGAAGCACAAAAGTCAAATTTGATCATCAAATTTTGAACCTCAGGTATAGATCAATGTCTTGTTGTGAGGCTGTGATGCACAACAGCAGCTGTGGCTGCAGTGGAAGGGGACCATGGACTCATAAAGTGTCCAGAAATTAATATGACGGGACTAGTCTCAGCCCTAGAGGGTAGAAGGAGGAAAACCAAACACCATTGCAACTCTACACCCCAATCATCTCAGTTATAGGGCGAAGACTGCTTTTCTTGCCAGATCAGAAGGAAAAATGAGGCAGCGCAAACGCCACGTCCAAAAGCAGGAGGACATGGAGAGCCCAAGTCAGAAGCCAAGTCACAGTAACTATTTAATACTACCCAGTAAAATCTACTTGCCACCACGCTAGCGTCAGAGAGGTGGTGCTTTTTTTTTCTACTGATGCACGTTCATCACGAGACCAACAGAACAAAGCAAAATGTTTCTTTTGACGAGCTTTCTGTTTTTCCAACCTCTTGGGAAACGCAGCAACAAAGCTCCTTTAAGGTGTTGCGATCTTGCATCACGTCGAAATGTCATGGACTACCACAAGACAAATATATCTTTTGTGCAATTTAAATGGCAATCAGGGAGCTATTTTTTCTGATTAATATACGGAAAGTTGGCGGCCACAGCAGGGGACTGATGAGGCTAATCCGTCAATGTCCTTGATAGTGGTACACTTGATTGCTCCAAGCCAGCGGAAGCGCATAATGACGAGGAAAGGCGGTGATCAGAACCAGGGTACGCTGTCCCTTCTGCTTGAGTCATTTGGATGTTTGCACCTCAGCTGATGCTACGTGGAATATTTGGATGAGCTCTCAAGAGGGCATTGCTAATGAAATTAGAAGCGGGAGAAAGTATCTATATTCGTGGGAGATCGGATGCAGGCCAGAAAGAGGAGAGATGAAATTTAGGGTACTTGTGTGTCTTTGCTCTCCATACGAGCAGAGATGGACCTAAAGAACCTGAACGCATGAACAGCTCCTGGATGAACCTGTCCTTTCCGTGCTTCCGCAGCAGATACCTGCCACGGCCAAGCAACCGTAACCAAATGCATGAACAACCATCTCCACTGTCCTTTTGTCAGGGAATTTGTACCCTCAGCAGGGAGCAGGGGAGGGGGGTTGAAGGGTTGCCACTGACCACTCTTCCCTCTTACACCCTGTGGGACCAGATGCTCGTGGTCCCAGGGGGGTCCTGCCCGCAGTGGCTGAAATGCTGCAGTTTGCTGGCTCGGCAACTGGCTGCTCACAGGAGAGGTTGAACGCTGGCTGAGGGCCAAGCTTGCATTTTCTTCTCCATCCTTTGAAGCCAGTCTCACCTCTACCTGGGTTTCTCAGTGCTCGTAGAGGCACCGACAGCACGAGCTACGGGTGTTCAACACGCGCAGGTAGGCAGGCGGGGAGCCCGCAATGCATCACGCTGCAGCTGCCCGCTGCAACCCTGCTGAGAAATGAGAAATTTCATGCCTTATTGAACACTGCAAACAGTCACAGCAGATAAGACACAGTCCCAAATTATTTTGGTTTTTGGTTTTTTTTTAGTTGTTACACATTGAGAAATTCCCATTGTGCCACAGCCTACAAAGCCATACTTGCTTTCCTCCTCCCAAAATACACCCGGCTTGGTGCTCTGAGCTGAGTAAACCACCAAAGCCTCCTGTGCCCACAGCCCTCCACCTCCTGGAGCTCTCTTCACCTTCTGAAAACCAGGGACCTCTTTGCACTGGCAGCAATTCAACAGCCCCATGCCTGACAGCTGCCCGCACACCGTTAGCGGTGGTTGCACCACTAATGGTGGCATCTTCCACTGAGGGCAGTTGGCGGAGGGTCTTCCCATCTGGCATTTCATGTTGAACGCTGTGCACATCTCCCCGGCGCTTGCAGGGATTGGACCCGAGGTTTCCCGAAGGCAGCATTTACTGTCGCTATGCCAGCGACACATAGAATGGACACATCCATCTTAACTTCCCAGAGCGTGGAGAGGAGGAATCACAACTAAAATAGAGCTATTCCTAATCGTTGCTCTTTATGGCATAAAACTTTCCTCACTTCTGCTTTACCTTCTGACTCCAAAGGGTGGGTCAGGCGTGTCCGGACGATGCTCTCTTTTATGGGCTGCGTAAACTAGAGAGGAGCAGCTGGCCTTGAACTATCTTCTCCATACATTGGCCTGACTCCCTTCCTCCGGAGGCAGATACATCAAAAGCTCCACCGAAACGCTGAGGATTATTTCCCCCTATATTAATTTTTATTCTAAATGCTGTACACACACAAACGCAGAAAGCCGTAGACCCAGACAATGAACTGCAATGGCTTCTGCAACTCCCTTGGGTAGAATTTACTATTATTTGAAATAATATGTAGCGAGCGATAACAACAGCGCAACTAACACTCATGCGACTCCATTTTTTCTTCAGGAAACAAAATGCTCCTAGATTCAGCCATCCCTCGGGCTCCGGCAGCACGTGGAAGGGTGTGAAGGGGTTGCGGGTGTCCTAACAGGTACCAGCAACTCCGACACACGTTACACAGCTCGGCTGCCATTTCAAGCTAATTTTTCAGTGTTGCATTAAAGCACGCAATTTGAGCCAGCTTTCCAGCAACTAGATTGCAAGAATGCTGTTGGGCATCGTATCCTTTCCTCCACCCCTTAGTGCCATTGATTTCCCAGCACGTTTGGTCGTAATGGCTACTGCCAAGGAAGAGAAATGTCCCACAAGTGCTGGGAAAGCCTTGGGGTGGCACAGGGTCCGCCGCGCCGTGGGTGAGCAGCACCCAGCCCTGGATGGGGCACGCACCCAGCACCGGTGTGTACAGGCAGGGTGGGACGCCGGCTGCAGAAGATCATTCACCATCTGCTCATTCGCTGGCGTAGAGCAATTCAAAGGGAGCCACAAATTTGTAATGACCTGAATATTTCGACGCCGGCACATTTCTAGTCAGTATGGGCTAATTTGCTTTCAGATCTTTTTCTCTCCTGTAAAGCTCAGCCTGCTTTGCAAGACAAATGATCATTTTTCTGAAACACCTTTCTTCCCCTTGGATTGCAAACCAACCAGCCCTAGGGCTCAGCCTTCAGCAGATTGCAACCCTGCCACCTTAAGATAGCTTTGGAAAACTGCAGGCTCCTGCTGGCAAAACCAGCCCTGAAACCCTGACATGCACTCCTCCGTCGTCTACCCTCCACCCTCTATCCTTCATCTTCCATCCTTCATCTTCCACCCTCCACCCTCCACCCTCCATCCTCCACTCTCCACCCTCCATCCTCCATCCTCCACCTTCCCACCTCCACCCTCCATCCTTCATCCTCCACCCTCCATCCTCCACCCTCCACCCTCCATCCTCCATCCTCCACCCTCCATCCTCCACCCTCCATCCTCCCAGCTTTCCCGAAGCACAGAGCAGGAGGGTGAACCACACATGGGGGATGCCTCCTTCACACGTGTGACGCCGCACACCCCTGACCTGTTCCCTGCTGCAGATCCTGGCATGGGGTTGTTAGACTTGGCTTTCCCCTGCTGAAGATGTATCTTTCCAAAACCACCCCAAACAGAAGAGTTTCACTTCGTGCTGGAGGAGCATCCCTCCCAAATACGCCCAGCCCCCGTTCCTGCACATCTTGCAGATGGCAGGCGTTTTTCCTCCAGGATTATCAGTGGTGGCTGTGTTCAGTGGAGGGGACATGGTCCTTTTGGTGCCATACTGGTACCAGCAGCGGGCAACACCGCCTGTAACCACGCTCCAAACCAGGACTCGATGGGACAGACTCAGTACATGCCCCCAGTCAGCTCAGATGCTGGGAGAGGAAAAATGCAATTCCAGTGGCCCATGGGCAGACGCGTGTCCCTTCCCAGCCCCCCGAGGCTGCAGGGAAACCATCTCCCTTCAGACACTGCTGAGAGCAGCTAACGTGGATGGATGGTACCCTGCAGGCACACGCGGGCTGCTGCAGTGGCCAGGCAGACAGTCAGAAGCTCGCTCAGCCATTGTCCCTAGTGTTTCTAGGGATTAATTAGTGGCCCACATCTTCATTTTATCGATAGGTTTTAATGCAGTGATCCCGATTATCAGCTGAGTATCCAGCCCTAATTTCAGCTTATTTTGCAGGGGGAATAATAGTGCAAAGACAAGAAACAACATAGGACACAAGTGAATGAAACTGCTGCCCAGATGTTTCTCCACAGGCAGGAGGAGGAGGGAGATGTCCCCAAGGCACAGAAGTCCTCGTGGCCGGTGCGGTCCTTGCTCCGAGCTCAATGCACATGGGAATTACCAAACATCCCCATGCCAGGCCTCAGGAGGGACCTCAGGCTGAGCACTCAGCCTCAGAAATATGGGTATGAAAATCAGAAATACAGGCAGGGCCAGCAGAAAAAGCACCTGCCCACATCCCAGGCAGCCCTGGGGAGGCTTCTGCTGCAGGGATACCTAAATCCGACCCAGCCCCTCCTGCAGAGGCGTTTCTCAATGCTGCTTTTTTTCTTCTGTGCAGCTCAGAAGCACAATCCTTGTTGCGTGAGCATCCCTGCACCAGGAGAAATCCCCCACCGGCAGCATGGGAAGGGAAGCTTTCCCCCGAAAAACCCCGCTTGCCTGTCCCCAGGCAGCTCACCTCCGCAGCTGGCAGCGTCCTCAGAGCTGTAATATAAGAAACAGTCGTAATAGCTCTGTAGACCATAAATATGATCCTACAGAGCCACAATTAAGCGTACGACCGATCAGAAAATATTTAATGCTTGCAACAGGTTTTCCTTCTCAGCCCCATTAGATAAAGAGATACTGGTGGGAAAATCCAGGGAGGCTGCTGCTGGAGTTCAGCGAAAGGGCTAACGAGACAGCAAACAATGTTCCTTTTAGGCCCTGGGCTTCAGGAGTCCCAAATTCCCAACATTAGAGCTAACACATTTTAAATTACTTCCCAAGGCCCAGCCCTGAAGTCTGTTTACATTTTGGAGAGCAGCCAAGAGGTAGCTTAACGTCGGTAACGAATCCGTGCTGAAACAGGACGCCTTCCCGGCGGGGCTGCCCCCAGGTTATCGCTGGGGTTCCAGCCCTTGCCCCCGAGCTAACCGGGGGCCACGCTCGGCTCTTCCAACGCATGAACCCGGACGGCTGTTCATCCCCGGTGGTGATAAATTCATGCACAGCCATGCAGCCCACGCCCCGGCCATGAAGCATGGTGGTAGGAAGGACGTTGGGCACAAGGAAGCGACACAGCAAGTCCTTCAGATCAAGCCATGTACCAGGGCAAGTAAGGGTTGACCGATGCCAAAAGACAGCTGTGCTCCTTGGAAGTGCCTGCCTCTGCAGGGGAAAATTTGATACAAGTTTTGGGTTGGGTTGGTTGGGTCTTTTTCTGTGAAGGTGGTGAAATTTGACTGCATTAAGAGCCAAGTTAGATGACCTTCATGATCCCATCTTCCCGTATAAGGAAGAGGATGGAGATGCTTCAGAAACAGAGGAAGAGAAAAAACAATTTGAAAAGAAAAACAGAAAAGAGCTTCACCCATCTTACAATTCGAACTGATGGAATTCCTTCCAGTTCTTCCGATTTCCTTGCGCACGTTAGAGGGAGGAGAGCTGTTTCTCACAAATCTTATCAGAACCCCCAGACTTAAATAATGGTCACGACCGATGTTGCTTTTTCAATAGGTTTTGGTGCCTCTGCAATTCATATTTCCTTCCGCTATATGGAGGTTTATACGTTTTCAACAAAAAAATTCTATGCATTATCTTTGTGCAGAAGCAGTGCTCTGCTTAGGTACCGTGGCAATACGCAGGGACTAACCAGTCATTCGGTATTTTCCCCCGTGAGCTGGGGCCACGTTCCCCATCGTTTTTTATACTTCTCTGTAGCCTTGGCTGACTTTGGTGCTGAAGTTTAAATATTTGCCAGTTTGCAGGAAAATTCAAACTCTGTAGCTCTGTAGTTGCTGTGTGAGACTATGAGTTTGCATCTACTACTAGTGCTACGTACTACTTGTCAGGGTACTTGCGATGTAAAGAAGAAGCTTCTTCCAGACCTGGGTTATGTTTCAGCCTTTTCACTTATGTATTTTGCAAGTATTAAATTTGCTTTTGTCGGATGCTCTTGTCTTACTCGTTTTCCGTCAATGTTGCTCTGGGTGTTTTAAGCCGTTTATAAATGAGAGGACTAAAAGGCTTACACGTTTGTTGCTCAAGGTGTTCATCAAAGGTGTCAAGATAACTTCTCAGATGTATTTGAAAAGAATTTAGTATATAGGAAGTATATAGGTACATTTCCAGAGTCTCAGGTGGAACATAAACAGAAAAAGGTACCTGTTGGCAGCCAAACACCATGCCGGGGCTGGACGACTCAGAGTATGAGATGGTGCAGTATGAAATACCTACCCTAGGACATGGAGCTGATACAGCAGTCTGAAATCTCGTGCTTTAGAGAATTAGGCCATCTCATTCATCCCTGCTGTCAGTGCAGAATTGCTCCTCACATTTTCAAGCGTGTCCTCCAGTGTACCATTAAACAATACAATTAATGGGGGCTGTATGCAAAGATACCACAGGGGCTGTTTTGGGACATCCAGAAGCAAGAATGATGTCTCCCTTCCCTCACATTTATTGATAGGGGACCTGCTTCTAACCAGCGGATCGAGGGGTGCCGCCTGTCCCACCAGCTCACCGTCAACGGAGACGGACACCTTCCAGTTCACAGCCCAGCACTGCATTCATGCCCCAGCTCCTTTCAGATGTAAGGCTTCTTTGGGGACCAAATCCTGCAAACAAGAAGATTCCTGTTGTGATTCTTTCTTCCGGCATCAATTTATACCCATCCGCAGCCTCTAAGATGACCTTCAGTCTCTCTGAACTTTTCCCTGGGGAGCAAGATGAAGAGGCATTTGCATGCCCAACCCTTTTTTCCTGACATTTGCTGGCGTGTAGATAGAGCTTCGTTAGTTCTACGTTATTTATTTGATCTTACGATTTTTATCCTTGGCTTTGATTGCCCAATAACACTGGAAATTATTGTGAAGGCTACAAGGGGGTTCTTCATAAATAAGACGCCTGCCACCTGACCCTCATTATTCTCCGGTTCCTTCTGCAGCGCTTCGTTTTACATATGCAGAACATGAGTGAAAATATAAAGGGGAAAAACCACGAGAAACGATGTCATGCAGACAAACGCACACGCCTGCTTCAGCTTTCATGTACGGGAACGCCGGTAGCCCTCAGATGTCTACAGCAGCTTTACACGCCGAGTTGTTACAGCACGCTGGCGCGATCAATAGCACCATTAATCTTTTATAAGCTGCCTTCTTCCGTGCCCACTCCACAATTAAAAGCTCAGAGAAAAGAAAAAAAAAAAAGGCAAAAAAACCACCCCCAAGCCAGCAGTTGGGTGCGTTGGGAAGGTTTTGGTGGAGCTGGCAGCAGCTCTGCCCGTGACCGTGCCGGGGACGGCACAGCCTGAGGGTGAGCGAACAACGCATTAGTGCGCTAATGGCAGCAATTACCATGCATCGTGCTCTTTAAGTATTATTATAAGTATTATTTAAGAGATGTGCGGTCCTCGGGTAGATCTCTGTCTCCCTGAAGAGCCCGCTGGAAGCTGAGGGGAAATGCACCAAGTAGAAATGACTTTATTTAATAATCTTAAGATTTAATGACAAAGCACAGTATGTGGAAGAAGGAAGAAAAGGGCAGGGTCATGGCACTACAGGCAGAAAGGATAAGAATAAACACGCCTGAGATCTTGCGGGAGAAGCAAAGCCAAGGAAATATGGGATATTTTGATGGGAACTTTTTCCAAATAAAACAAATCAAATGCTAAGTTCTCACTTGAAAGCAAAGCTCTCAGCTGACAAGTTCCAAATCAAAAGTCAGTTAGAAAATAAAATAACCCTTCGTGTTTTTAAGACGGGAATGTCCCCGAGTTAACAGGTATGGCACACGGACGCTGCGAGCCCTGCCCGGCTGGCAAGCGCTCCCGGGGAGCTGAATCCGCAGGGATGCTCGAAGCGTGAGCAGCATTTCCAACAAGTAGTAACGAGAGAAAGGCAGGGTGAATGCACTTTAACTAGTAAGATTCACAGTCTGTGAAGGCTTAAATTATACCCACCATAAAGCTGGGTGGGGGTAACGTCTCGCGTGGGGCCGCAGCTGTGATTTATGTTCCCTGACGCTGACCCAGATGGAGCGTTGGGAAGGGCTGGGCTCTCGCGTTCCTGCTAGTCTGAAGAACTGGGAGGGAAAAATCATTTCCAGTTCATTCAATCCTTCATTGTCAATGTTAAATCCAATTTTTTCCCCGTGAAAATGAAATAGTTCCATCACGGCTCCTCGTTCGCATTGTAGGATTAAAATTGGCAGATGAAATGCTGTCTTAAAACCAAATATCAGAATGATGGACTTGGGAGATGCTGAAGTGAACTTTGCAGGCTTTTTTTCAGCCCCCAAAAATACGTTGGTAAGTTACAGAAGACTGTGCAAATAACGTTGACCGACCTGATTTTACATTTTCTCTGAGGAGGAAGTATTTGACCAACAAATTGCACGCAGCTCCACTTGGGAAGATGCAAAGACCGTGGTTCAAAGCTGAGTGAAAGTACTTTGCCTCGCCGCAGAGTGGCTTCCTACACCTGCAAGGCAACAAAACGGGAAAATAAATGGCACGTACAGGGAAAACCAAACATAACAAACACCAAAATTCAGCCTCATTTTTTTTGCAGTGGAAACGGTTACGGCAGCTCTACCCGAGCTGCTGTACGGATTGGCTTCAAAACGGTGAGAAGATGCTCCTGTGGACCAGAGGAGGTCCCTGCCTGATGTCCTGTGTCCCCACACACACACTGGCCTTTGCATCCCCACAACCTGCCTCCCTTCCCAACATTCACTTTGCATATATGCAAAAAAAAGAAAAAACAAATCAGTATTTTCCCTGCTGGAAACACCAGCTGCCTTCGCCTTTACTGCGCTCGGCGGTAATGCTTGCGAATAGCGGAAGCTTCAATAAAACGAACATGATACGTACAGCAACACTTCACAGCAAAGCATTAGTCGTTAGGTCTTTTGAGCAATTTGGATTAATTAGTTTGAAACACGGTGCAAAAAGATATGAACATGGTACGCTGCTACGAACCAAGATGGGCTGCTTTGGGGGATGGAGTAACATCGTTTAGAGCAGGAGCAAGGCTGCTCGGAGGGAGAGGACCTTGTTTACAAATATACCAAAGGTTGGATGGATTTGCGTGGAGCTGTGATTTTACCATCGCACGTAGGTTAGGAAAAGACTAACAGCATCCAAGGGCACCATTCCCGGCTCAGGGCTTCAGCTGAACTGCTAAAACAGGAGCAAGAGGAGCAATTTTAGCTCCCGCTAAAATTATTATTATTATTTGCAACTGGCTGCATTCAGCGTGGAGCTTTTAAACCTTATTTCCCATTGTCGCAAGGTCCCTGGCTGGGCTGTTTCAGACGCACGGCTGTATCGATCCGCCTGTACCGACCCCCTCCCGCGGCCCCGCCAGACAAAAGGGCTCATTTCACACCCAGCTGGATTCGCTTTGGGGAGGACACTCCTAAATGGGCTCCCCGGGGTCAGGCACGCACCACTCAAACCAGTATTTCTGGGAAAATAAAATAATTTTCAATATATTTAGTGCTTAAACCTGGGAAATAGCTATCATCTATCTTGGGTTTTTATTTTAAAAGAGGGGGGTTAAACAGTGTTGGAAACCCTGTTGGAAAATCCCACCGCAGTATTTAACAGGAGGATAATTCCCACCCTCAGCCAGCCAGGGCAAACTGGAGGTCGGATGGAAGAAACACGGATCGGGTTCTTTGTCCACGTGAGCCACGATGGGCAGGACACTTTGGAAGCAGTCAAACAACAAAAGTGATTTAATTTGCTTTCCTAGGAAAGAAACTAGCCCAGAGCTCGCCAGCCCGCACCCAGGAGGAGCCCGGCTAGCACGGTTCGGGTGCAGCGAGCCCACCTCCCGGCGCTGCAGCCCCCAGCACGTTATTGCCTCTTGTCTTCAGCCAGGCTCGACACGCGCTGCTGGAAATTCTAACAAATTCACAGCCCCAAGGAAAGTTCTCCCATTCGGGCGCATCTCTTCTGCTCCGACCCCTGCTGCCTCACCCACCGGGCACACGCTCGGCACCGAACCCGCTTCTCTGCGCCCACGCTGGGGCTGAAAACCCTCCTGCTCTCAGAAACGCCTGTCCCCCATGGGCAGAGGCTGCAGGTACCTCCCGGCAGCCCCACAAAGCCTGGCTCCATCCCCACCGCCTCTGTGCCCAACAGTCTTCCCAGCCGTGCTTGGCCATTTCTGAAAAACAAAAGTCATGCAAAAGATCCGAGAGAGGCACCAGAAATAAGGTTTTCCTCTTTTCCTCTTCTTTTTTTTTCCCCCAATATGCTCAAAAAAAAACCTGGGGAGGTGACTTGCAAATACACGGGCTGGAGACGAGCCAACAACATCTTTGCAATAAAAATGTATTTGTGATAAAAACGCACCCTGGCAAATGCAGGATAATGGTGCTCTCTGAAAAAATTTTTTGCATTTTTTTTTCTTCAGACACAAAGCCCCTGTGTTAATCAAGCAAGGCTGCAAATGATCACGGTGGATCTTTGCGGTGTCCATCCTTCGCAGCGGCCCGCGTGGCCCCCGCGTGCCTCACCATCCAAGGTCAACTCATGGCGTACGGTCGAGAGAAATGAAAACCCTTCCTGCAAATGTCAAGAGAAAAATCAAAGCGGGAAAGTTGTGATCAGCACTGGCGCAAATGAGAGATTATCACATTTCTGCAGCAATAACCTGAAGATAAAGGCAAAAATTCAAAGCAAGCTGATATTTTATGTCGCTGCAGGAGAACTGACGCTAAATAAATTCATCTTCGGCAATGACACATGAAGCGAGGCGTGACCTCCCAACCATCCGAGTGCTTACAACAACACAAGGACGCTGATGAATTTGAAGCAGACGTCACTTTGACATATGAGAAAATCCAGCGGATTCTGATTACAATATCCCGTGAAGCCATAATTAAGGCCTTTATGGCAACAAAGAAAATTGGATTACATTATTTCAGTGCTAAACAGCCAGAAGATTGCAGGAAAGCCAAGAGCATAGAGCGTAACAAGCCATAGACGTCTCCGACAGAAAACAAAGACATGGGCAATTGCAGGATATTTTTAAGCATTCTTCTGTGTTTTGAAATGATACAGGACAAACCCACGAGTGGCAGCAGAGGAAATCATACCTTCATTTTCTCCTGGTCTCTTCATACTCCATTTTTTGTCAGTAATGTGCGTCATGTCATGTAAATCAGAGGAAATCTAAATGCAATCCGCACGTATTGTGGTTTCCTTCGATGCCTCTGCAGAAAGAACAAAGTTTTCCACCGCTGCTTTATTTAAATGAATACATCATCCACAGCACAACGCAGGTGAGGAATGCTGAAAATCCCTCATACGCACCGCAACCGCCTGAACTCTCCATCCTTTAAAACACCAAACCAACTCTGCAAGAACCAGAATCGCCTGAATTAAAATAGCACGTGGGAAGCAGGCATGGGGCAGCTCTATCAAGCTTTGCATTAATTTAAAACCCTTTCCGTTGCATTAATAATAAATAGAGCTCGTGTGATGGGGAGGAGCATTTGAGAACCTGCCCATGTCTCCTCTTCGCTGCCTTCCTCCATCAAGCACAGCGCAGTATCTGCTCCCTCCTCTCCAGCATTTCAAAGCAGGTGATTCATGGTCAGCAGTTCTCAGTTTTGGTTTGCTGTGGTCCAAAAGAGCAGTGATTTGGCTCTTGCCAAAATGTCCTTGTCTATGTATGTCCTTGCTCTGAATGCAAACCCAAAACTCAGAGCAAAGCTCAGCCAAAACCGCTGATTTGCCTTGTTCTTTGTCAAAGCCTTGTCAAACTTCACCAACATTTTGCCAAAAATTCCTCCCAACCCTTGTCAAAACGTTGGCTGATTTTAGCGCAAGACCTTAAATTACAAAACGATCTCACAGCAGGCAAACTGTGCCAAACCCTACCGAGGCACCCTTTGTTACAGCAAACCAACAGAGTAAGAGTTATGTTTTACCTCATACGGTGCCACCACAGTTCCAACTGGCTTTAAAAATCCCACTTTTTATTTTTCCGCCACGGACGCTTGGCCCCCATGCTCTGCATCCAGCTGTGCCTCCAGCTGTGCCCGTTGAGGAACGTGGATACTGGAGGCATTGCAACATGTCCTCACCACAGTTCAGCTACAAATCTCAGATACCTAAAGTAAATAAAACTGTGCATTCTCAAGCCAGAGAATAAAAATTGTCTTACTCTTCAGTTATATGATAGATTTACTGTGCACTTCATAACACATGAATATCATTTGTTTTAATAAAAGGAAACCCACCGGGGAGCTGGCTTCATCTCAGCTCTCAATTCATTGTTTGCGGGTTGTGTTTTGCTGGGTTTCTCAGCTGACGGTACATCAGTCACATCCGATCAAATCACAAACAACAGTGTTGGCGTTCTTTAATATGTTTTTTTCTAGTATTCTCCATCCTCTCATACTCTTTCATAAAAAATATGAACGTGTCAAAGACTTTCCAGATTTATATTGATTTGTGACAGATCACAAACATTCCATCTTCTTCACTTCTCGTCACTGAGCAGAGAGAGCTGTGAAAAAATTCATTCCTACTGTGGTTTTTTCCTCGACAGAATTAGCAAATACTCACGTGAATATCCAGGTTGGAAATAACAGCTGAAACACCTTATCAAAAATACATGAATTTTATCTGATTATTTCAGCCCGTGGCCCCATCGCCGTTCAGATTTCAAGACAGACTTTATGTTGCTGTGTTTCCCCTTTGTTTGCTTTTTTAAATGGGACTTGGGTAAAAAGAGAGGTTGTATCACCGTGGGGCAGGGGGAGAAAGTGTGCAAAACCTCTCCGAGACCTCCGAGGTGCCATCTCCTGTGCTCCTGTGGGACCCACCGGCGTCTTGCAGCTCCTCCCCAGCGCTGCATCTCCCAGGTCTCGGTAAAAATTAATTGAAAGTCTGTTCTTCCCACTTGTTTCCTTCTGTGGAGCATAAATTCAGAGATTAATTAAAAATTAGCAGAAGAGTGTTTTGGGAGGAATGAAATGATGAATTCTGGCTGAATTTCGCAAATTCAGAAATGGCAGAACGTTTCCTCCTGATGCTTCATTTCAAAATGGCAAAATCGATTCACTTGAAAAAGAAAAGAGGTTAAACAGCAAGATGACTAACGCCAAAATACCCCCCATACCTCATCTAGGATATAATGAGGTGTTTTGGGTTGACCCTAAAGAAAAAAAATAAATATTTTATGTCACTTGTATCTACTTTCTCTCAGTTTGCCTATTTGTTTTTAAGAAATCCATTATCTACCTAGCTTGGCTTTGCTTTCAGTACGAGCAAACTTGAGTTACCTGGAAATCTAATTTCTTTAAACATTCACAAGTCATGAATTTTTATGGTATAGCAAAATTTTGGGGGGTATAAAGTCCCCCCCAAACCACCAATGACGGAAAAACAAAGCATAGCCAGAAGTGCCAATTTGGAAGTCAAATAGCTTTGAGAAAATTGCATATGACATGAAATCAGAAGTAATGTCAGGATATCAGATGTGTACCTCAAGCTATATTGGAGTCAATTAAAAAAAAAATCTACTCTGGGTTTATTGGATTGCTGAAAAATGTCAGAGCTGGAGTCGCTGGGTACATACACGGTACGTGTTAAAGTGTGTCAAACAAAACGGCCTTGTGTGTTGATGAGCCATAGAAGTATCTTCTTTAATATCTATAAAATGAAGTAATAGGTATTTTTCTCTTTTCCTCTTCCAGCGTGTAGCCTGTTCAGTCCTGCCCCAGCAGGAGCTTCCCGCTGGGGAGCAGGGATGCAGCATCAGCTGCCAGGGCCTGTTCCCTGCACGGGCCAGGTCAGTGTTTGGGACGATGAGCAGTGACCATCAGCAGCATTTACACCTTCCCAGGGCATGGGGCTGTTGCGACTTCAGAGTACAAGAGCCCAAGGTGGGCAGTCAACCCACAGCCTCTAGGAAGCCTTCTGGTCACTGGCCACCACCAGATGGTGGGACATCCTGGGAACTCAGGACTCAAGACCACCAGAAGTTTCTCTAATACCAACTGTCTCCTCCATTAGATATTTAACCTGGCCTTTAGTCCCTAAGTCAGCCCATTTTGGTTACTGGTTAATGCGTTTGTTAGTGGTCACCGTCGTTAAGCTCATCCTTCCGTGGCAGCCCCCTCCACATGTGGTGCACGGGGACCTGAAGACCTGACAGAAGAATCACAAATTTCATCTACTACACCATGTTTTAATTTTCCATCCAAAGCTCATCCCTATTTTCAGACCCCATCCCCTCCGCCGTGTACCACCACCCGATCTGCCGAGCAGTGCTCCGTGCACAACACCCGCTGCCGGCACCGACAGCTTCCCGCAGGACAGCCCACCCAGCCCTGCCAAGTCCTAGATAAGGGGTTCCCAAGGAGAAGGAAGGTAATTGCCATCGCTTTATGATTCATTTAATTACCTTGTGTTATGAGGATGATTATATTTGATTCACACAAAAGTGACTCAGATTACACACAAAATTATTAACTGATAAAAAGAGAATATATTCTCTGTAATTAATTTTTTTTTTTAAATTCTCGGCTGATATTCTGCTCTCAGGAAGAACTGCAACAAGCTAAATCTTAACGATAAGGGCAGGAAAATTGAGACTGTCCCATTCCCTTATACACGGACCCAAAATGAAGGTCTCTGAAATCTTGAACAACAGGGCTAGGAGCGATTCAAAGCAAACAGGAGCCTTCTCCCACGTCTCCATGAAGGTTTCTGTGCAAGGGCGTTGAGGGGATTGCGGGGAGGAGGATGCTCGGAGAGGGGGTGGTTGCGCTCTCTTGGCAAATTATTTTTCTTTCTATCTCAGAACCCCTTTCAGGAATCCTTCTGGGTACGGCTGCAACCCTTTCGGGCTAGCAAAAGATCGGTTTGACTTTTATTGCTTCAATTAATCAGCGGGGTTATTCCCCATCCCAGGCGGCCATTTCTAACCTCCACATTTCAACACCCTACCGGAGTGTTTGCGTGCAAGGAGCCAGCAGCACTCCCTGCCCTGACCGGGGGAAGAGCCAGCTACAGCAACCGGCTCTTTTCCTTTCTTTTTCCTTTTCCTTTTCCTTTTCCTTTTCCTTTTCCTTTTCCTTTTCCTTTTCCTTTTCCTTTTCGTCTTCCTTTTCCTTGCCCTTGCCCTTGCCCTTGCCCTTGCCCTTTTCCTTCTTTTTTTCCTTTCCTTTCCTTTCCTTTCCTTTCCT
>VYZW01040847.1:0-12345 GCA_013401315.1 Balaeniceps rex | reverse complement strand
AGGAAGAAAAATTAACTCTCTCCCAGTTGAAACCAGGACATACGTATTAGGTTTCTAAACATCAGGAGACTATGTTGGCAAAGCCCTACCTGAGGCACTATTTGAGGTCCAGGTCAATCTGATTCATTGTAATCCATATTGTTGGATATATACATGCCTGTATATGAGCTCAGAGATGGCATCATAGCTTTCTGTGAATAAGAAAAAGAAGTGGACACAAAATAGTGAAAGTTAACAGCAGAGGGTGAAAGCTGCTGGGTTTTAATAACTTTTCGAAGATGGAGTCATATTCTTGCCCCGCATACACTCTATCTCATATTCAGAGAATCAAGGTTTCCAAAACAAGATCCACTATCTTTCATGAGCTAAAATAAATTGCTTGTTTTCATGTGTGTTATAATAATAACCAGCATGCATCAGAGGGAGTCAATCAGAGAGATACTACTGTAGGATTTTAAATGTTCCAAAGCAAAGACAAGCACAAGCCACAGGGTGCTGCTATTCTTACTGTCAAATAACCAACATTGCCTGCATTTCACTTGCCCAATAAATTTAGGACAATAGGAAAAGTTGCAATGATACCTAGAAATGCCGTTAGAAGAGCTGAGGAATGATTTTGCATCCTGATGACTCTCCTTGAGGAATTACAAGGTATGTTACGATTGCTTCACTGTAATCAAACCATTAAAACGAGAAATGAAGTTGAGCATGAACAGAACAGCAGAAGGGAGTACAGCGTAGAGATAGAACCAGATAAACTCCAAACAACTCTTTGTTTCTTTCCACTCCATCATCACACACAATTCTGATCAGATGCTTTAGTCTATGGTGTAATTATTTTGTACCGTATTTAGACAGGCTCTTAACATTTTGGAGTTGATCTCCCAAGACTGTGGTGCTCCACCTGTTATGGTATTATGCACAGACTTCTCTTTAATTTAAAATCTGTCTCATTCTTCAGCTGCAAATGCCTTCTGGCACACCTGTCCTTCTGTACCTGTGAAGTATATGAGGTTAAGTAGTTAATGGCTCTTTCCAATGCTTTCTTCAAGAAAAACTGGTCCACACTGATTGGTTTAAAATCCATAATGAAATGGCCTTGGCAGAGATTAGCTCTCCTTGATCAATAGAAATTATTGATTCATTTGTTTTGTAAGGAAAGTTGCAAGTTCCCTGTTAAGGAAATTATAATGCTTTGCGGTTGCTCCTTGTAGTAACCCCAAAGTGCTGAAGTGCTTGCTGAAATGTATGCTGACTTTGTAATAGCTTGCAGTGATAATTCTGAAGAATAACATTCTCCTGGTTTTTAGTAGCTACCTTGCTGAGGAGAATTTCATTCCTTCTCCATCAACTGCTGTAGAAACATGGAAAACAGAAGACTGTCCTACTTCAGCTCACTGTAGGACCTAATTTTTTTTTGATTTATTAATTTCTGTTGCTTACACTTCTTATCTTAGTTCTCAGCTAAGAACTGGAACCTACTTCCTGTACCTTTTTCTGAGGTTCTAACATATGAATGGAACCAGTCATCAGCACCTCCTCGTGGCAATGCAAAACCAACAGCAAAGCTAAATAAAAAAATTACATATCAACTAACTTTACTACAGGTAGAACACTGCAATGTTTATTTCCAAAATATCTGCTAGGAAGAAGTCATGGAGTGCAGCAGAGAGAGATTAGTTGGGTTAAGCTATACCAAAACCATCTATGTAGGATTTGGTATTAAAAAATTACAAGGCAGTAAACACTAGAATAGGTATTGAAGCATAAATGGATAAAATTGTTTTAATCTTGTACTTATTCCTATATAAATATATAATGATCATCTTTACAAACTTCCCACCTGTCTGCGCAACTGCACGTAAATACCATTAAGAGAGACTGTGCTTTGATTGCATTCAGTGTAACACAGTATTTCCAGTATCATTCTATAAAGTTACCCAAACCTCCAAACCTATTAGGTAAATGTTAGAGTACTACTACTACTAATAACAACAATAATAATAACCTATTAGATATTCTATGTGCACACCATTTCACTATGGAAAGTAATCAGTGACGGAAAATCAGTGTTAGGCCGCTGAACTGGAGTACTTACTGTATTGGCAGACAAGGTCAAAATATCACTAAGAAAGGGTGGACTGTAGGTTATTTATTAGGTTTTTCTTAGTACATATGGTATGATATTCAGTAGATTTATTATCCAGTTTTAAAAGGGCAAGCTTTCATAGCCGTTAGGCTCACTTCTTAGATTTCTAAAGAGTGTGTGTGGTAATTCTTACCATACAGTTATCACTATATAACCAAAAAAAAAAAACCCCAACTCCAAGCTAAGGAAAAAAGTCTGACTGTTCCCAGATTGGCCTAGTTTTAAAGAGATCTGATTTTCAGACAAACTGTTGAATGCTTTGTGGAAATCACTCTTGGAAATCTCCAGTAGCTCCATGGAATTCAGGAATTCCTTGTTGTGACACAGGAAGTTTTCTTCAAATTCATGGGTAATATTTATTTTTTAAAATTCAGAAATGAATAATGATTGATTACTTGTAACATGAGATATCCACAGGCTCCTCATGAACATCAAGTAGGTCAATGCTGTCAGTGCAATTACTGAAGACTGTAAGTGTTGAATGAAAAGATTGCAGAAAAGTTGGGAATAAAGTAAAACTCATTAATATGTTGTATTGAATATATGCTAAAGCCTTATGATGTCAAAATGTTTTTACGCATATCTTTCTATATAACAATTTCAAAAGGCAGAAACATTGGGTAGTTCATCAAGTTTGCAAATGCATTTAAACTTTCACTTCTGCTTAGGCTACTTTACATTGTTTTGGGAAGGACTCAAATGAAAATTTGCTGATCAAATGTCAGTGTGAGAAGGCTCAACATTCAAGTAAAACTTTAACAACTGTGAGACAGCTACAAACTTCTGCTGCATTGCCTATCTGGAGTGAAGTATACAATTAATTTATGTCTCTGGAACAGATTGTTTTATTTCTTATTGTGAAATTACTTTTCACCAGATCACCTCCATCACAGAATGACCTGCAAATAGATTTGATGTATCAAAAAACATTGTAAAGGTACTGCACAAATTCTGAAGTTGTAGTAAGAAGGTCCTGCAAATTACAATAAGAAAAATGTTTAATGTCTTTGTAGTTGCCATTTGAAGACTTTGTTTACAAACACTTTCATGCAAATAGTTTAATGTTAACAGAAGAATAAAGTAACACAGTACCATCTCTTCTCTAATATGCAGTGTTAGAGCAGTATTTGTGGGACCATTAGGTAAGTCAAAGCTCAGACTTTCCTCACCTGCTCTACAGAGAAGACAGCAAATGGCTAAAGACAGTTCAGGCACAAGTAATAGGGTATAAAAAGCCTTGTTCACAGAGTTGGAGTTTTGCAGCCAGAATATCTTCTTTCACAAAATAGTTTTCAGAACTCTTCCCATTTCTGTTTGTATAGCTATTGATTTGGTATTTTTTACATAAAGCTGAGACTTCCCATTTTGTTTTAATGTGTCAACTGGTCTACTTTGTTGTTTAGATTGAACTGTTCAGGCAGAGACCCTCCATCTGAGTTTGTTTGAAACACTGTATTTTGTTTCAGATATTTTCCACAAATTTAAATAACAGTTCCCAGTGATGCTACTGAACTTGTGATTTTAAGGACTAAAAATAAGGATTCAAAGACTTTCAAGATTATTTCATTGCCAACTATTTACTTGTCCGGTTTTCAGGCAATGCTAATTTATAACCAAAGAAAATGTCTGCAAGTCTGATGTCATTCTTTATCCATACTAGCACACTGTAATTATGATTAAACCTAAGGTTAAAAGTACTTAAAACTTTATATGGCTATATGAAAACTCAACAAATACAAGAGACATTTGGAAGCTTGTTACAGTGAAAAATTGCTAATTAAAATGAAATATTACACCTGCAAAATTTGATTGCTTGTTTCAAAGTCTTTGATGGATTTATACTGTCAGGCTGAAGAATCATAGGTACATTTTAAAAGAATTACATCTGTACAGGGTACAGCCTTTGAATCATGGTGTATTGTTCTGTTCTGACAAACTGAAAGTCCTTGAACAGATAATTGTATACAAAGTCTTGAGGCTCAATTTTGCCTCCTGACAAGCACTCCACTTAGCTGAAACCAAAGGAACATCACAGCATATCTTCTGAATCAAAACTGAACTTCCTTGAAACATAAGGAAAATGTTTTAAAAGAGACCCTGAATGCTGCATTTCACTCATATCAGTTTAATTTTATTTTTCAGAGCAAAGAAAGAATTGACTACAACAAATTACTAATACTGTGCTTCAAGTTTATCATCATCATCATAAATCCAGATTTGTTACTTCATCTGTTATTTCATTTCTTTGATCAGTAGTATTGTGTTGACCATGTAAGTACTCATGCACTATCCTTAGCACCCAACTATGAATTAAAAATATGTAAAGCAGCATGAACTCATCCTGTGCATACTTAACACTGTTTTGCCAAGATACTAGTTTTCCACTAGTTAACAAGAAGGTAGTACAATAGGACTGGAGTTCTTCACCTTCTACCCAAAATTGCACCTAAAGGAATAAGTTGTGCAGCATGTCTGAGAGATTAATAAATTAGATAAATCAAGGAAGTAAAGATTTTTTCATGAGGAAGCTCTGACGGAGCTCCTCTTCCATGTAGGCTGACTCACCAAATCCCTATCTACGCAGCCCCACTGAAGCCAAAGTAAGTGTTATGCATTTTCTTTTAAAACTTTCTGCCTGTACTGCTCAGATAAAGCTAGCTTGTCCTTTGCATTGCTCAAAAACTGAGTTACTAAATTATCCTGACTAAAACTGAGTTACTCAATTATCCTCCCTACTCAGGAATCTTTTTACCTCATTCAGAACAACTCTTTCAATATCTTTCCCTCTCTTTCTCTCACTAAAAATAAATACAATGCAATACACCATACTGAAACAAAGTCTCATAATATAACTGCAAGAAGCCTCAGCAGGTGTTCTCAGAAATCAATTTTGTTGAATATCTACTGTATTATTTAGATGACTGTGCAGTATGCAGTCCCATTCCAGCTGTGCTTAGCATTATACAGATGTACCAGGAAGATAGCCACAATTTTTCTTGAAGCTACAGGCTGCCTGACAGCAGGGTCCTTTTTTTCTTGAGTATGAAACAACAGTTGAAGGAAGTGGAAGAAAACCACAGAAAATGAGGGTACACGTATGAATAGTACAGACACCAATTGACTACGTTACGTGTCCAGTTAGTTTCTGAAATAATGAAAATAGTTGTCTTCAACTCAAATAGGATGTTCTGTAGAAAGACTTTCTAATGAATTGCATCATTGTCTTGAGCAAAGTTGAGAAACTGACTGCTGTGAGAACATTACACATGGATCTCTCTGTTGGCTGTCAGTGTACAACAGATAATACTATTCATATTGACATTAGTGTAGCAGTTTTGGAGACCTAATCAAGAGTCAAGGCTGACTCGTATATAAAGATACAACATATTAAGGATATTTGCTACAAAGATCTAACCTAAGCATAAAGCCAGAGATAAATATGGATGATAGCCAAAGAAGCTTGGATGATTAGTATGACTGAACAGACCATCATCACAGCAAAGTGAATACTGGACTATATATAAATATTAAATTGTATCAAAAATCAGAGATGACAGATAAGCTTTGAGGGCTGTGTAAGTAAGGAGAATACTTGTATTTGATATGACAGAGAGCAAGAGTCATGGGCAGAATGAAACTAGACAGGTGACATGATGAAAATAATAGGCTAAGAAAATTTTATTTACATTGAGAATAGATGCCTAGGAAGCAAGACTGCATCTTCCCTCTTCTCAAGGCTGAAGAAAGGCTTCTGCAGCAACCAGGTTGTAAATTGGGATCCCAGACAAGAATCTTAGCTGCATAAATAAATAGGAAAGGCCATGGATTAGAGGTGTTGTATGACAAGATCTAGATAGACCAGAGAAGTAACAACTGAAAGAGAGGTCTGAGTTGAAGAGTTTGCCCATTTATCAACCTGAGTAACACACGCTATGGTGATATTCCACAAGGACAGAGAAAAAAAGGTGGCAATGGAGAACCCAGAGGGAGATTAATGTTGTTTTACTCCTGCAGAACTAACAACTACACAAACAGAAAGGAAAAAAAAAGTACTTAACCAGCTACATTTTCATTTGGACAGTAGAGATGTCCAGAATAACGAGTTTCCAGTTTAAAACAGTAGCTGAATCTGTGTTTGACGATTCACTCACTCACAGAGAAATAAGGTGTTGAGGAAGAAAGAGGTGAATACTGTGGCACCCTCCCTCTGTTACCTATTTTCAACCCGCTAATGCATGCACACATGCACAAACACACAAGCTGATGAGGAGCTGAAGAGCCCAATGCTGAAGGACTGATTGGAAAACAGCAAATTCTTTCTCCCATTCTCCCTTATGCCTACTGAAAACCACACAGTCTTGCTGAATATTACTTTTGGATAAAATCTTGACTTTTGGATAAAAAGGACGAAATGCCCACTCTGAGTATATGCATGCTGTCTTTTTAAGTTGTAAGATCTCCAGTTTAACCTAACAGTTCAAAGAAAGTACTGAACGGAGTCACAGAAATACTGTGAAATTAAGTTAAACAGAAAGAATAGGGGGTTTTGATCTATCTGCGTTGATTAGGAATAGAATAAAAAGCTCATATTGGATAGCATCTGTGCACAAATTACCATATAATTGCTTTAATTGGGCAATGCTGTTGAAATAAAGCTGCCACCCTTTCTGGCTATTTATTTTATGAAGATCCCAGGGCAGCTGACAAAGCACGATGAGAAGCTTTACATCAGTAGCAATAATCAGGTGTCACCATCATTGTCACCTTACAACTTTTCTGCCATGGGATCATAATTACAGCAACACCCAAGGTATGAGTTAGCCCATCATGTGTGTCTCTGTAGTATCAGGGGCAGTACTAGCCTGCATGCTAGGGAGATACCCAGTATTAGGAGTTTAGCTTTGAATATAGTTTGAGATCAAATCCACTCAGTGATCCACGCAGCATACCATAACTGGTTTTTGCTGCTGTCAAACCAAATCCTTGAGATGTCTAGACGATGAAGATCATATAGCTCAACACATTTTTGGTAACACAAGCGTTACACAGAAAGTCAGAGCCCTCATCCATGAAAATATGGTAACGTCACGTTCAGCTAGATCACATTATATTGAAGGGCATAAAACCAACAGCCTTTTCATCTCAGTAATCCAGTTCCTTTCAACACACAAAAAATAAGTCTACCCATACAGCTGTCACCAAAGTCAAGAAGCAGAGTAAACTAGAATGGGCTGAACTCATGCTAGGTCTGCTACAAGAGACTGCTACAAGGACCAACCAGGATGTTTAAAGTTTGTCTGGGCATCCTCAGGCTAAGGAAACTATTGCTGTGCAGACTTCCCAAAAGACAGACATTTTCATGAACCTTGAAGCTAGCTTCTTCCTTTCTAGTCTCCCTGACCTGACAACAATACATCAATGGTCCCCCAGATTTCTGCAAAAAGGCTCATGGATCATCACCCTGGGATCTTGGCACGTTAAAACAGCTGCTGAAAAAAACCCCAGATTTTACAAAGGAAAGCACAGGTAAAGGGCCCAGCAGAGAATGAGGAAGACACTTTTCCACGCCTTTAGGTGCCTACTTAAGAAAAGAACAGTAAATCCACAAGGTAACCATTCTCATGCCTTGGAATAGTTCTATTCAGGAGACAAACTCTATATGGATTTTGAAGTTGCACACTTTCCCCTTGGTTCGTCTTCCATCTTACTGTTGAAAGGAAAAACTTTATCATAAAAATTATGCTTGTCACACCCCTAGACCTGGAAGCCCCTTCTGCAATGAACCACTATGAATAAATGTGGTTTATTCCCATTACTTTATTTGAAAACAAAGAACATGTTCTCTTTTTCAGAGAAGGTGGCTCCCTGTGCAGTCCCTAGCTTATGCGCTCACCTGCAAATACCTAGCATTATTCAGAAGAGTCCTAGAAGACGCTTTCCACAGAAAAATTGAAGGGTGTGAGCTCACAAGAAAATGGTATAGACACTTGTGTGCCAACACTTAATGCTGCTGCTGTGGCTCAGTTTAGCTTAATGACATTGCCACAAACCAGCAGCCTCACACGGAGGCAGTGTGTGTGGGCCTGGCACTGCGCCGCAGCTCCATGATGCAGACAAGACTGGGTCACACATCCACAGATTAAATGTTGAAGGGCTTGGGGACGGGATGTTTGTTTGTTTGTTTGTTTAGTCTTGACAGGCATGAATGGAAGAGTGAGAACACACCCATTGCCTCCTAAAATTCGTGATCCTGAGGTTCCTATGATAGATGCATGGCATCTTAGTACCTCAGTTTGTATGACTCAGTATTTTTATTACAAAATGGGAGTATAAATGAATGGGATTACCCAAAGACTAAAATGAAGCACACAGTGGACGAGCATTTTGCTGGATGAGTTTAACTCCACATTGGTCCTCTATATGTTGCAATTTTAAGTTTGAGATCAGTTTCTAATGGATTTTAAATCAATACAAAACACAACATTGCTGCTGTTATAAACTGGCACAAAACACTTATCTAAAAAAGTCCACAGCATCAGAGGGGATGGATTACAACACAGATTATGCTAGTAGTGAGTCAATTATTTACTGTGTAGCAAAAGAGGAAACAGTACTAAGAAACAAAATATCCCTGAAAAAATGATGTGAACAGAAGCATTTGTATGCTTTTTTTTTAATCAGGTAGTTAGATTTAAAATAATTATAATTTCAACTGTAAAGCCACTGCTTTACTTTTTTACTTAGATGGAATTCAAAACAGGGAAGAATTTTAACACTTTCTAACATTTCTTATTAGCTTTTTAGCAGAGGGACAGAATATTACTTCCTTGTGTTTGTTTATAAAGTGATCAATTGGGAATAACAGCAAAAATCAGCCTTTGCATGATAGTAACTATATTTTGTGTGAATTTGAAAGAAATGTGTTAACAGTGTAAAAGTGTTGGGAGAAGATCCATTTCTTTTAGAAACCTGTATTATGAGAGAGGAAATAAAAGCAACGCATTCTATATTAGACAGTACATCATTACTCAATACATCATTACACTGTACATCATTTCCCTGAGAAAGAAACTGTTTCTTCTTTGTTTGATAGCTGAGAGAAGGATACCAGAGCCTCACATTCAGTCTTTTTTCTCATTTTCTTTCAAACTATAAATGTTTTTTTCAAGTGATGAATGTTGCAGTATGATACAAGGAGAGGCTCTGTTTGGCTTAAGAGGTAAATCCATGTAAAACACAGGAAGACATTTCTAGGAAAAGATATGAATGTACAGGAGTAAAACAAAATCTCTGCTATTCACTTTATAATGCCAAACAACTGCTACTTGTTCACATGCCATTTATGTGCAGTCAAAGGCATAGTATGTGGTAGGAAAATTTTGGTTAGAAAAATGGCAGCTGACACCTTCACGTAATTTACTGAGGACACATGGACCAAAACTGTATACATTATTTTGCTGTCCTGTTATTTTTCAGCTATATGATCTTGGAGATGAGGGGAGTAGGACATTTACAACCACCGTTTATCAAAGCAGCCTTAACATTTATTTGCAGATAAGGCTAGTGCTTATCCTAGCTCCCATAAAAACTTCCATCTTCCTACAAATACTCTTCACTGAGCTAAAATTTATGTAAAGGAAATGTCACTATTAAAAAAGCTGTTAAACACAACCATACTCAACACTTTTTTAGCACTCAAAACAAACATACCACAATTATTTTCAGTGCTGCATGCAAAGGAATGGTCTAAATCAAAGTTTTTTAAAGAGAAGGGAAAGAATAACACTGATTTCCAATGGGCTCTGACTTAGCCTGTAACCAAGTGCTCTATTGGTGCGCTGCAAACTAATGCGCAGGTATCATATCAGTCATCACAGTGATGTTCCAATAGAAATTATTAGATATAAAAATAAAGTCAAAGTACTGTCCAAACCACTATTACGCAATGTGTCATTTACGTGTCACTGCATCTAATGTTCTGATGATGACTGGACTAACAGACAGTGAAAGTTCATAGGCAGGCAGTCCTCTAGCTTTCACTAATGTAGGCCATTTAGGCAAATGAAAATGTTCTTCAACTGACATTCATCATCTAGGAGGCACATTGTGTTTTTTTAATATATTCCTCAAGGTGTTTTGCCTCGGGCTAAGATCTCTAAGAGCTGTTCCTTGTAGTTACACCTTATTGCAAGAATTTGCTCTAATCTTAGGGCCAAATTTACTTCTCTAAAATATTTTCCTGATGTACCTCCACTCCTTATGTAAGTTATTGAATCTGTGGCACTGATTGCTTTTTTCAGTTTGTTACTTTTTTCATACTTAAATTACTTGAGCATTCAGAATTTCACATTTCACCCAAACAAAATGATTCCCTCCCCTGGGCAGCCTGTTCCAATGCTTGATAACCTTTTCGGTAAAGAAGTTTTCCCTAATATACAATCTAAACCTCCCCTGGCACAACTTGAGGCCATTTCCTCTTGTCCTATCACTTGTTATTTGGGAAAAGATACCGACACCAATCTCGCTACAACCTCCTTTCAGGGAGTTGTAGAGAGTGATAAGGTCTCCCCTCAGCCTTCTTTTCTCCAGAATAAACAACCCCAGTTCCCTCAGCTGCTCCTCATAAGTCTTGTTCTCTAGACCCTTCACCAGCTTCGTTGTCTTCTTTGGACACGCTCCAGCACCTCAATGTCTTTCTTGTCCTGAGGCACCCAAAACTGAACACAGTATTCAAGATGCAGCCTCACCAGTGCTGAGTACAGNGAGTACAGGGGCATGATCACTTCCCTACTCCTGCTGGCCACACTATTCCTGATACAAGCCAGGATGCTGTTGGCCTTCTTGGCCACCTGGGCACACTGCTGGCTCATATTCAGCCGCCTGTCAACCAGCACCCCCAGGTCCTTTTCTGCCAGGCAGCTTTCTAGCCACTCATCCCCAAGCCTGCAGCATTGCATGGGGTTGTTGTGACCCAAGTGCAGGACCTGGCACTTGGCCTTGTTGAATGTCATAGAGTTGGCCTTGGCCCATTGCTACCCTCAAGCAGATCAACACTCCTGCCCATCTTGGTGCCATCTGCAAACTTACTGAGGGTGCACTCAATCCCCTTGTCCAGGTCATTGATAAAGATATTGAACAGAACTGTCCCCAGCACTGAGCCGTGGGGAACATCACTTGTGACCGGCTGCCAACTGGATCTAACTCCATTCACCACAACTCTTTGGGCCCAGCCATCCAGTCAGTTTTTCACCCAGCAAAGCATAAACCCAGCCAAGCCATGAGCAGCCAGTTTCTCCAGGACAATGCTGTGGGAAATGGTGTCAAAGGCTTTACTAAGGCCTAGGCAGACAACATCCACAGCGTTTCCCTCATCCACTAAGTGGATCACCTTGTCATAGAAGGAGATCAGGTTAGTCAAGCAGGACCTGCCTTTCATAAACCCATGCTGACTGGTCCTGGTCACCTGGTTGTCCTGTACATGATATGTGATGGTGCTCAGGATAATCTGCTCCATAAAATTCCCTGCCACCAAGGTCAGACTGACAGGCCTGTAGTTCCCCAGATCCTCCTTCTGGACCTTCTTGTAGACAAGCGCAACATATGCTAACCTCCAGTCAACTGGAACCTCCCTGGTTAGCCAGGACTGCTGATAAAGGATTGAAAGTGGCTTGGTGAGCACTTCCGCCAGCTCCCTCAGTACCCTTGGGTGGATCCCATCTGGCCCCATATGTGTCTAAGTGGTTTAGCAGGTGGCTAACCATTTCCTCTTGGATTATACAGGCTTCATTCAGCTCCCCGTCTCTGTCTTCCAGCTCACCAGGCTAGGTACCAGGAGAACAACTGGACTTGCTATTAAAGACTGAGGAAAAGAAGGCATTAAGTACCTCAACCTTTTCCTCTTCCTTTATCACTATGTTTCCACCCACAATAAATGAAGTATTGAGATTCCCCTTAACCATCCTTGAGTTGTTAATTTATTTGTAGAAACATTTTTATGGTCTTTTATCACAGTACTCAAATTAAGTTCGACTTGGGCTTTGACCATTCTAAATTTATCCCTGCATAACCTTACAACATCTGAGCACCTCTGCTGGGGTTAGTGCCCTGACAGTGCTTTATCTAGCACAATCGCTTAAGGATGGTAAAGAACTTGAACGCATCCAGAGGAGGGCAACAAAGCTGGTGGGAGGGCTGGA
>VYZW01040846.1:8602-21197 GCA_013401315.1 Balaeniceps rex | reverse complement strand
CCGGGAGCGGGGAGGGTTGCACCACATACCCACACTGGTGGGTGAAGTCTGTTCCATAGAGTTTCCTAAACACAGAACCCTGCTACAGAAAGTTCATTTCCCTGAAGCTAGAAGGGCCTCCAGCTGAGACTGGAATAGAGAAGTTACATTGCTCTCTGCTAGCATGCAAAATATAGGCACTGAGAAAGCCAATAAGCAGACACAAGATAGGAGTCAGAAGCATGAGTCTTACACACTACAGGAGCATTGACAGACATGCAACAACTATATTCCCAGTAAGAAGAAAATATTTTCCTTATCTCAAAGAGAAGATAAGTAGTGTTTTAAGTTATGACTTTAGTGTCATTTATACCATGGCTCTGTAATGCCTGGTTAAGGAAAAAAAGCAGGTACAAGTGATTTACAATTAGTTGGACTTGTTAATTATTTTATTATAAGCTTAGTAGCAAGTTCTTCAGTTCTGTCTTTGATGGATTACTGCATATATTTACATTGCCAAGTTCTCCCTTACCCAAAATGTGAGGGAAGAGAGAGAGAAGGGTTGATTTTTCTTTTATTAAAATTAGCTCCTTTGTTTTTCCCTGAAAACCGACAATTATTTCCGTTCAACTTTATCTGTGCCTAAACAAAATACAGAACTTTCTTGCCAGTAGCTCCATTCTGTCGACTTACAACATTTTTATTATTCTGAGGAAAAGCAACAAAAAGAACAGAAGTTTAACCTATAATGCTCAGCTTTCGCTGTACTCGCTCACAGAGTTTATCACAAAGTTACTAAGATCACCTGTGTCGACATTCTCTCATAACATAACAGCAGAACAAGAAAAGCTATTTTGTACTTTCCACATTTGTCAATTTCCTTAAGGTGCACTTTTATGAAGTCCTCCTCTCTCAGGACATGGTGCATTAACTGTCAAAACAGCATAAACTATGAAATAACAGAACAACAAAAAGTTATCTTTTTAAAGATCACATTGGGTAGACTGTATTTTAATGCTCATGCACCTTATTCCAATTCCTCAGCATTTTAGAAAACGTTACTTTTAAGACCATAGCAATATTCTACTCTTCTGGTCAAAACTTATGACTCCGCATGCGTTCCTAGTATCATTCTGACACAAAACTAGTTTAACGAATTCACCAAAACATCCTAAAATATAAAACAAGTGACACACAGAATCACAGTGTTTAGGATTGAAAGGAAGGTCATCTCGTCAAACCCCCTTGCTGAAGCAGAGTCACCTAGAGCTGCGTCCAGACAACTTTGCAGTATCTCCAAGGGTCAACCTGCGTTAGTGCTCAGTCACCCTCACGGTGACAAAGTGTTTCCTGATGTTCACGGGGAACATCCTGTGTTTCCGTTTATGCCTGTTGCATCCTGTCCTGTCACTGGGCACCTCTGAAAAAAGCCTGGCTCCATCCTCTCTGCACCCTCCCTTCAGGTATTTACACACACTGATGAGGTCCCCCTGAGCCTTCTCTTCTCCAGGCTGAACAGCCCCAACTCTCTCAGCCTGTCCTCGTAGCAGAGGTGCTCCAGCCCTCGGATCATTTTTGTGGCCATTTATTGGACTCTCTTCAGTAGCTCCATCTCTCTCCCATATTGAGGAGCTCAGAACCGGACAGAGAAC
The DNA here is from genome assembly GCA_013401315.1 of Balaeniceps rex. NCBI lineage: Eukaryota > Metazoa > Chordata > Aves > Pelecaniformes > Balaenicipitidae > Balaeniceps > Balaeniceps rex. Next base: position 19,566 of record VYZW01040846.1, on the reverse strand, counting down.
TACAATTCTGACAAATTTCACCTCTGTCCTTCAGCATGTATTTAGCTGTGTTTCAAGCAGTGAACAGCATAAAGAATTATGGTAACAAGTCATGAATTATGATAATTCTTATGGCATAAAGAATTATGATAACAACTAGTTCAAAGAAACAGAAACTGCATACAGATGTTTCTCCATACTACTGGAAAACATAGTTCCATGATATTAACAAACAAAAAACACTGACAGTGTTGTGGCACCAAAACAACAGACTACAAGACACCACTGAAAGTTGGAAGGGTAAAGCAAGCTACCAATTTAACTTCTTCCTAGTTAAAGAAAACTGAGAATCAGGCAGGAGTGACGGACTCTGCTGCCAGGAGTGCCAATGTTTTTTCTACACTCCCCCTTCTCCTTTCCTATGAACCAAGTCTTGCTGAAGTGCTGACATAAATCTTGGCCACACACGAGAGGGAAGGGGGGGGGGGGAGATGGGGGGGTGAATTAGACACACACAAAATAAGAGTCTAAAAATAAGGAACTAGTGGTAGTGATAAGATTTTTTACTTCAAACCATTCATATATATTAAATTCATTATCCTAGCATCATTCTAGTACAATAGCAATGGCCTGGCCTCTGATGATGATGGTAAGCAAACAGCAGCATGGATTACAGCAAGTCTGAAGACTTTATTAATGGCTACCTATTGAAAATAACTATAGCTTTGTGTTTCAGATGATTCTCCTTCTGCTTCCCTACTCTTTCTGGGCAAAAATAAGCTTGCGAGTACTTTCTTCTGGTCTGTGAGTTTTCAGGTTCAGGGCAAGAACACAGTTTTGACTCAGGTTTCTGCTAAGACGAAGGTTGACAAGATAACTTATGAACCTGTAGAAGAAAGTTGTCTGCCCAGAGACTGAAAGAGAAACTACTGTAAAGAAAGGACAGTAAAACATGAGTGGAAGGGACCACTGTGGGGCACGATAGGGCAAGAGGCCACAAGCTAGCTGAAGTTCAAATAGATCAAGTGTTTCTTACTAGAATATCCTTGTCTTTTCACTTCTTAAGGGCTGGAGCTTGAGCTAAAGAATGAAACTTCCACCACTGCTTAGCAATAATTAATTCTGCTACTAATGGATTCCAAAGCATTTCTAACAAGAGTATCAAAGAAATGCTAAGCATTTTTTAAATACTGCCCTAAGCATCAATCGATATCTGAACATCTCAGACAAAACAAACATTAAAGCAAACTAATAATAATAGAAGGAAAGATGGTCAAGATATACATTTGCTCTAAAATTTACACACTTGCTTTCAGTTTGTGATCTACAGACCCCTGGTAACCCGACCCCTGACTGCTTCTTCATGGCCCATACAAAAAATAACCAGGAAAGCAAGCAACAGGGAAGTTGAAAATTAATCATTCTGAGACCACGCTCTCTAAAAGATGCAATTTCTGATTATTTCATTGGTTGCTATATGCAAAATATTCCATTAAAAAAAAAAAAAAAGAAACTTAAATGTCTTGTTTCAAAAACAAAGCTTCCCTTCAAGTCCTGTAAAAATTGTAGTCTTACACTTTTGCTATTTAAAATTAGTTAAATTGATACTGGTCTAATGGCACGTAACTTCTGTTAGCCGAGTCAAAACATGCTGAAACCTGTTTTTCAGCAATGATATGATGACTTCTTTTCTAACATCAACAGAATTTAATTATTTCCACATACATGAACCAGTGTGATTTATATTACAATAAAGCAGCCATTTGTGCAGGCTTTTTAATATCTGACAAACAGGTCTGACTCTTGCTAGTCTGGTTTACAGTTTACAGTATGGAAGTGAAATCAGGTATGACCCACCACATCATTGAAATCCAGTCCATGATATTTTAAAGAAAAAAAAAAAAGGAAAAAAAAACCTTCACTTGCGTTAAAAAATAGCTACGACTATACTTTTTAAAACCCCGTGATTTTCATTTACATTTGACCAAATAAAATGGCAAGTCCTGCTTTCATTGATGAAACTGCAATCAGCTGTCCGTAAGCTAACCATGCGCACAATCCGTTTCACAGGACACTGTTAAGCACACAGACTTTGGTTCTGAAAAATCCCCAGCTAAAATGAAAGCTCTGGAAAACTGTATTACGTGCATGCATTTCATAAAGGCAAGTTTTCGTTTCACACATCAATGCAAATGTTTGTTCTCTCATGTAATACTGGAACGAAAAGATAACAACAAATTAGCATGACTTGCGTTAGCATATCTGCGCCCTCAGTAAGAAATACTTACATGTGCACATGGGAATGAGTCTGAGGTATTTTCACCAACAGAAATAATTGGATTGCTTATTGCTTGTAGTTACATACGTAAACATTGTTCTATTCATGTTACCTAAGTGACCGACATTTTCTAACTGAAATCATACTGAATTTATTCTGAAAACATAATTTTGATCCAAAAAGTAAACTTTAGTATCCAGTACCCACATTCTGTTACGCACAGAACACACGTAAGAAGGTACCATGCAAAAGCTTTTTACTACACGTTTCCTTATGTGCATGCTACTTTTGACGTGGAAGGAAAAAAATCTCCTGTGAGCAGGGTTCCTATGATGGTCCTTTGCATTTTCCTACTGCCATAAACCAGGTCCTCTTCAAGAAATACAAGCCCACTGCAACAACCCACTTGGCAAGGACAGTGATGACAGCGGAGATATACTTGCTGGACAGAGCGCACATGCTGAGGAATCAGAGAACTGCTTGGGACAGGGGTGAAGTAACACTAATACTGCCTACCATTTCCTCAGCTGGCAGGTCTAATCCATGCATCTTCTTCAATATAGTGCTTGATTTTCACAAAACTGTAGAACTTTACCTTTGAATGTCTAGCCTACTTTCAATTATGGCTGAAAATGAATGGCAAACAGAAGTTACTGCATGGAATGGACAGGCACATGGACAAACAGGTGAACAGACAGTGTGGTGATAAAGTTTTATGTGTGTTGACAACAGGTATTTAAAAGGGAAAGAGGCACAAAGGAACCTCCTACGTAATTAGGAGTAACCAGAAGCATTATAGAAGCAGTTGAGTTTAATCAGAAATTACTTGTTCCATTTCATAAACAGCATTTGAGTTCAATCTGTTTATAATAAAGTGTGTAAATACAAGTTAATCTGCAGCTCCAAGGCTAACGAGAGTCTGGATCCATGACAATAACTATTTAAGAATTCTCAAAAGTCTGCATTATGTAGAATCAGTATTCAAAAGCGTGTGATTTTTTTAACTAATGCCATTCCATGCATCACAGGCAGCTTTTTAATTGGGATGGTACCTCACATCATTAAGAACCACAATGTGAATACTGTACATGCACCAAAGCCAAACTTTTAAGTACAGAACACTGCCATATTCAAAACAGTATCATTCACTGGATCAGCAGCTACATATACTACTTTCCTTCTTTCTGACGACTGTGTCTAGAAAAGGTAGTTATGTTTAAAAAACAAAACCAAAAACGCTCAAACTTGGAATCTACCCAGAAAAAAACAGCCTAAATTCTTCTGACTACGGTGATTCAGTGTAAGTGGGGTAAAACATTTTTCATAGTAAAGAAAATATCAGTTAATGAAATGAGAAGACTGTTGAAATCTGGTAAATAATTTTTGATGAGAAAAAGTATACATTACTACCTTTTGAAGACAGAAAAACCCAAATTACTAAAGGTATTAAAATAGCATTAACGTTACTACTGAAATCATTAAAAGATCCCAGTCACTGAGTAATTTAGGCCTGCGATTCTGCAAAACAATTTTACGTGCTTAGCTCCTTTAAGTGTCAGTAGGTCAATGCCTGTTTATGAATGCAGGCACATACTTAAATCTATTCAGCATTAAGATGTATTGACTTAATGTAACTGCATCCGAGTTATGATACGTGCCCTACATCTAATGGTAAACTTGTGTAGTGGGGTCACCCGAGATCTATATACTGCTTAAGTTTTCTTCTAGCAGATGCAGGCCCCAACTCAAGGAATGCAAATGACAACTAAACAAGAACCTTTATAGAATCATAGAATCATTTAGATTGGAAAGGACCCTTAAGATCATAGAGTTCAACCATTAACCTAACACTGCCAAGCCCACCACTAAACCATGTCCCTAAGCACCACATCTGCACGTCTTTTAAATACCGCCAGGGATGGGGACTCCACCACTTCCCTGGGCAGCCTGTTCTAATGCTTGACAACCCTTTCCGTGAAGAAGTTTTTCCTAATATCTAATCTAAACCTCCCCTGGCGCAATTTGAGGCCATTTCCTCTCATCCTATCACTTGTTACTTGGGAGAAGAGACTGACCCCCACCTCACTACAACCTCCTTTCAGGTAGTCGTAGAGAGCAATAAGGTCTCCCCTCAGCCTCCTCTTCTCCAGGCTAAACAACCCCAGATCCCTCAGCTGCTCCTCATAGGACTTGTGCTCCACACCCTTCACCAGCTTCATTGCCCTTCTCTGGACACGCTCCAGTGCCTCAATGTCTTTCTTGTACTGAGGGGCCCAAAACTGAACACAGTCTTTGAGGTGCGGCTTCACCAGTGCCAATCACTGCCCTAGTCCTGCTGGCCATGCTATTTCTGATACAAGCTAGGATGCTACTGGCCACCTGGGCACACTGCTGGCTCATGTTCAGCCAGCTGTTGACCAACACCAGTCCTTTTTCACCAGGCAGCTTTCCAGCCACTCTTCCCCAGGCGTGTAGCATTGCATGGGGTTGCTGTGACCGAAGCACAGTACCTGGCACTGAGCCTTGTTGAACCTCATACAATTTGCCTCAGCCCATGAATCCAGCCTGTCCAGGTCCCTCTGTAGAGCCTTCCTACCCTCCAGCAGATCAACACTCCCGCCCAACTTGGTGTCATCTGCAAACTTACTGCGGGTGCACTCGATCCCCTTGTCCAGATCATTGATAAAGATATTAAACAGAACTGGCCCCAATACTGAGCCCTGAGGAACATCACTTGTGACAAGCCGCCAACTGGATTTAACTCCATTCACCACAACTCTTTGGGCCTGGCCATCCAGCCGATTTTTAACCCAGCACAGAGTATGCCCATCCCAGCCATGAGCAGCCAGTTTCTCCAAGAGAATGCTGTGGGCGATGGTGTCGAAGGCTTTACTGAAGTCCAGGTAAACAACATCCACAGCCTTTCCCTGATCCACTAAGCAGGTCACCTTGTCATAGAAGGAGATCAGGTTAGTCAAGCAGGACCTGTCTCTCAAACACATGCTGACTGGTCCTGATCACCTGGTTGTCCCGTACGTGCCGCGTGATGGCACTCAACATGATCTGCTCCATAACCTTCCCTGGCACCGAGGTCAGACTGACAGGCCTGTAGTTCACTTCCGCCAGCTCCCTCAGCACCCTTGGGTGGATCCCATCCGGCCCCACAGACTTGCGTGTGTCTAAGTGGTGTAGCAGGTCGCTAACCATTTCCCCTTGGATTATGAGGGCTTCATTCTGCTCCCCATCCCTGTCTTCCAGCTCAGGGGGCTGGGTACCCCAAGAACAACTGATCTTACCATTAAAGACTGAAGCAAAGAAGGCATTAAGTACCTCAGCCTTTTCCTCATCCTTTGTCACTATGTTCCTTCCAGCACCCAGTAAAGGATGGAGATTCTTCATAGCCCTCCTTTTGTTACTAATGTATTTACAGAAACATTTTTGATTGTCTTTTACAGCAGTAGCCAGATTAAGTTCTAGTTGGGCTTTGGCCCTTCTAATTTTCTCCCTGCATAACCTCATGATTCCCTTGTAGTCCTCCTGAGTTGCCTGCCCCTTCTTCCAAAGGTCATAATCCCCCGCGTTCCAGCCAAAGCTCTCTGTTCAGCCAGGCCAGTCGTCTTCCCCACCGGCTTGTCTTTCAGCACATGGGGACAGCCTGCTCCTGCACCTTTTAAGATTTCCTTCTTGAAGAATGTCCAGCCTTCCTGGACTCCTTTGCCCTTCAGGACTGCCTCCCAAGAGACTCTGTCAACCAGGCTCCTGAACAGGCCAAAGTCTGCCCTCTGGAAGTCCAAGGTAGCAGTTCTGCTGACCCCCCTCCTACTTCTCTGAGAATTTAAAACTCTTATCATTTCATCATCGCTGTGCCCAAGACAGCCTCCAACCATCACACCACCCACAAGTCCTCCCCTGTTTGCAAACAACAGGTCCAACAGGGCGCCTTCCCCAGTTTATCTCCTTTACTGAAACACGATTTGGGAATAAATGCACACCTTCTTGTTGAATCAAGGTTTAAAATCAATGCTAACCCAGTACATTAGCCTTAATAAGCACACTGGATCAGGTCACTTTCACTTAACAGTTCTCTGTGTTAGATCAGTTTTGCTTCAATTGTACACATTCCATTCAGAAAATAAACATATCTAACTAACTGGAGGCCGGCCTTAATTTTGACAATATATACGAATCAGAGACAAACTTAAGCTCATGAGCAGACTTAGCTTGTTTAATCTAGCCTAACCAAAATAAGACACATATTTTGTAAGTAACAAGATGCAAAAAGTTCCTTTAGAAGTATCACTGTGATATTGAAGCCACAAACCTCTCTTAAGAAAGCATTAAAAAACCCCAAACAAACAAACTGAAAGCTCTGTTGCACCAGAGGAAAATGTATTTCGATACTTTAGAATTAATTACCCATCTATCACATACAATCTTTCAAATTCCTAGTACTGCTATTTCTCTTATTCTCGTAATGAAAATTAAACACAGTATATCCATGTACAGAATGGCCAAACAAATAGTTAAGCCTGTTTGTGACAATTAATACACTCAGGCTTCTGTGTTTAAAAATAATGTTGTTTGCTATTAGGAACAATGTCATAGCAAGTATAATTCTGAGATATTCTTATTTGAAAAGCTGCATTTCAGAGAGCAATTACCCCCCAAAATGCTCTGCTTATTAGTACTATGTCATTCACATTGACAGCACCAATAGGTTACCTGCCACGCGCACACACACACACAAAAAAAAAAAAACACAAACAAAGACAGTAACATGTTTACATTAGTTTCTGATGTGTCTTTAACCTTCTCCTTTCACAGGTGATCCAGAAGGAAAACAGGCTGAGAACTGTATGTAGCAGGTGGCTTCTTTTAGCCTTTTTTATATACAAGTTAAAACAGGCCTTCTCTAAACCAGATGCGAACTCTATGCCTCAGCTACTGTAAGCCCCACAGGACACAAGTAGTTTCAACATTTTTATTTATTATTCCAGCCAAACAATTAGCTCAAATTTAACTGCAACTTACTTGCAATGTTATGTGAAGTCTTTAGGATAGGACATTTTTCATTTCCATTTAATATAATGCCAACAACATAGTCTTTGAGTTAACACCTAGTGTGGTTTGTCTTTTGGGGTTTTTTTTTTAGATCATAGTTCACAAGAAATTGGTACTTTTCATGTAACAGTTTTGTTGTTTACTACACTGCTATCACAATTTTTTCCCAATGAAAAGAACAAACTTATATTGGCCAAGTAACTTATTTATGCACCTGGACACATTTTTACTAGTAGTTTCACATTACTCCCATTCCTAAAATTCTGTTCAACATTGAAGACCTTTTCAGAAAGTTCATAAAAACATATTTAAAATACATCCATGACATAAAGCTTTATTTAAAAAGGGCTTCTTGTACATGAAAAAAATAAAAAAATCCTTTTTTAAACAAAATTCTAACAACATGCTGCAAAGTCTTGCTCAAAATTCTCTTCCTTATAAAAATTTCACGCCAGCATCTCTGACATTGTTTCAGACCGCTTGGGACTTTAACACTTGTAAGGCAAATGCACAATTCCAGATTTACAGAAGAACTGGATTTTCTTGTTATTTTTCTAGTATGTGCTCCAATTTCTACCTCTAATATGCAAATTGTTACATCTTAGCTATAACATGCATTATGCACACTGAAAATGTTGCATTTCATAATTCTGTGGTCCAAATATTTAAATGTTTATATATGCCAATACACAGACAAACACCTACGCACTATCCAAAGCTTAAATTTTCTAAAACTGACAAAGGATCAGTTCCAAAGAGAAATATTCAAATATAACAACAACTATTCAAATGCGTCAAAGCAAACTATAGTTTCAAAAGTTCTCTTAAACTAAAAAAAAAAAGAAATTACAATACAACAATGTAGTCAGTGCTCCAGGAATTAGTAAAATTAGTCTAGGATTAACAGTTGAGGCCTGTAAGAATCCAGTCCATGACCCAAATGTTTGCTCACACAAACTTTCAAAAACAAAGGAATTGTTTTAACAGCATGTCAGTGGTTTTACAATGCTTTATTTGGCTAAAATACATGTTATTTTGCTTGTAAGACACCTGTGGAGTTTGGTCTGAATGGAATTTTACTTGCATCTACCAAACGTTTACTAAACCAGTGACTGAAAGGCATTTATGGAGACATGCACTATAGTCCAAATTGTTCATTTTTAGGATTTAATGGAAACATACACAATTTAAGACATGACATATTTATGTATCAAATCTTGAAATCACTTGCCAAATCCAAAAACAAAGCAGCTCTTCAACTCTATCTTCTACTGACACATTAATCTGACTACTCATGGCCTGTTCCTCAAGTCCGTAACAAAAACCCCCCTCTCAAGCGCTTTTTTTTCTAAGTCAGATGAGTCACAAAAAGGTAAAGCAAAAGCTGCCAGAGTAATTTAAGTATTTACTTTATCCTCCCCTCTAAAACATCTGTTCCCATGGAAAGAGAAGGAGAAACTAAGTCAGACAGTTCAGTTGCTGGCTGCTGTTTCTCCAGTTCCGCTTTTCTTCCCATGGCAACTGATGTGGCGTCAGGAAAAACAAATAAAATAAAAAGGATAAACAACAGCTGAGGGTAGAAGTACTCTTTCACCAAAAAAAAAAAGTTGACCTCTGTACTCCAAAATGTTAATAAACATGAATTACAACATTAGAGGCCCTATGCTAGAGGTCAAAAACCAGTCTGCGAAAATAACCACAGAAGTATGATCTGAAGCATCGAACTCTTCATTTATAAAAGAATCTGCACAGCGTGAAAACTCTTCATCATCCAGCAAAATCCTTCTTCCCCCTTCCTATATAAGAACAAACACATATATTGCCATAGACATAGTTGTCATTTATTTGCTCATGTGTATCTGGCACTGTAATAAATGAGCTTGTCCCAGGCTTATTTTAGAACAGAAATAGCTTCTGTTTTCTCTCTGGGTTTTTTTTTGTTTGGTTGGTTTTGTTTGGTTTTTTTTCCCCCTCCTCTTTCTGAGCAGCTCAGCCCTGAATTGCCACAAACAGCAGAGATTAAATCCAAAGTATTCTCAATAAGTACTACCCAGTCATAGTTCTACTTGGCCACTGCCTCAGGAGAAAACAGAATGAGGCTGCTGATTGGACAAAACTTTAATCATGTCTCTGCCAGTAAAATATGGCAAAATATAAGGGATTCTTTTGGTCTATGCATTGTTCTTTAACTCTGCCATTTCCTGTGCAGTTTCTCCTTCTGAATGCTTTTCTCTTTTGATCCTCAAACTTCTGGTTTGTTTTCCACTCTGCTGAAACTAACAATAGGTTATGGCCTACAACCTACAAGGATCTTATCCCCCCCCGCCATGTTTCCAGCTAGCTTGAGAGAGGACTACATACACCAATATATACTTAATATAAGCAACACTGCAACATGCAGTTAGTTCAAGACTGTTTCTTATACATGGAAACTACATACATTAAGACTAAGGACTAGGTATGGAATGTGCTATCTTCAACCCTCCCCTTCGAATTTTGACAATATTTGAGATCCAGACTATTTTAGAAATGCATGAGACTCATCTTATCAGCTATCATGTTAAGAGAATTTATCCAAGCAGCAGAACAAAAATATCCTCTTCCCCAGAATTAATTTCCTAGAGCTGAGAGAAGGTAAGAAATATTTAAATGGCAGGGATGGGGTAAAGATTGAGTTTACCAGTATCACACGTGATATACCTGAAGACTAAATATACACACACGGGAACAGGGAAGGAGAGGAATATGGGAAAAATATGTAAGATTGAAGTGACAGTACATAAAATTATTCTCTATTACATTATGTTAAAGGAAGAACGCACATTAACAAACTCAATGCAAAAAAAGCACAGTAAGGAACCAAGAATGAAGGACAAGATAATCAGTGATGACTGAAAAAACTGTGAACAATCACAAACCAAAGATGATTGCTTTTCAATCCCTTAACAAAAAAACATGAAGAAACCTCTATATTCATTTAAATCTTAGAATAATTTTCATATTTTGGCATCCTTGTTATTCCACCTACACAAATTATCGAAGACACAAAACATCAACTAACAAAAACAAAATTAACAGCAACTAATTCAGAATAAAGGTCCATCTACACAAGAAATAAACATTTTGAGAAAGAATAAAGGTATCTATCCTGCTCTCAGAAATCAGAAGTATGAAGATTTAACAAACCTAACACTGCATTTCAATCACCATGTTCAGCAGCCACTGATAAACATATCTTCCATTAATATATCTAATGATTCTAAGTGTGTTGTAATTTTGCTCTCCGTAGCATCCAAGGATGATTCCACAATTTAACCCAGCATCAAGTGAAAAGCACTACTTCTTGTTTTAGGTTAACAAACTACTGGGTTTTGTTTCACTGGGCTATTTTAGTTCCAATATTATATTTCAGTCATATCTGAAATGCCAAAAAATTGTCTTCCATTTACTTTACTATTCTAAGCATGACTTTATAGCACTTGGTCATAGCCCAAGCTGAAGACTTCTATTTACTCTCATCTCACATGGAAAGTGTTCCAAAACTGATGATTCCTTTCAGTTTTATTTGCTTTTTACTCTACTTGACAGGGTGACCTGAATTAATATAGTGCCCTAGATGTTTCTGTTTCATCCTTTTTTTTTTTTT